>VXAV01009923.1:39787-57282 GCA_013399715.1 Alectura lathami | reverse complement strand
CCCTGAGCCTTTCTCCATAGGAGAGGTGCTCCAGCCTCTGAACATCTTCGTGACCTCCTATGGACGTGCTCCAGCAGCTTCACATCTTTCTTGTGCTGGAGGACCCAGGCCTGGATGCAGCACTGCAAGTGGGGCCTCAAGAGAGGGACAATCCCCTCCCTTGCCCTACTGGGCACCCCTCTTTTTATTCAGATTATGGAGGAAAAAAGAATAAAAAGGTTTGGGGAAGCTGCAGAACAGCCTTGGACTGCTATCTTTTCGTTGTTCAACAGTGTAAGAACACAGAAAGCTTTGTAGATTTTAGGGTGTTTTCTCATATCCCTTGACTTTTTCTAGTATTCTGGTGACCAAGAAGTGAATCCTTATTTCCATCTTTCACACTAAATAGGGGGCTTGTTTGCTGTATCACTTTTTCTTTCTTAGCAGCTAATAACATCCACATTTTTTTCAGTCTTCGAATTAGGAACTTGTTTTCTGCTGACCATGTTACTTGTATAACCCAAAGTTATCTATGACAAAGCTACTAAGTATAATTCAAATGTTTTCTAATTTATTATGGCATTCCATGGATTAGTCTTTTCTAATTATAACTTCACATACTACTAATGCTTCCTTTGGCACAACTGTAGGAATGAGCTTAGGTACTTCAAATTATACTTTATTATTATTATCTGGCTATTTGCTTTTCCTTTGAAATTAATATATTTTATTAAATATTTTATACATATATATAAGTAAACCCAGTTGATTTTTAAATATAGACAGGGAAACAATCTCTAGTAGATCTGTTCAAGTATTTCAGTGCTATAGAAGCAGACTCACAAAATGAGATCCCACAAAAATGACTCCAGATGTGTGACAATATTGGGTGAATCATATTCTCATGGTTCTTACAGAGTTCAGTGCAGATCTTTACTTGTCTTTGTTTTTGTTTGCTGTTGTTTTTTTTTTTCCTGCATAAAAAATCCTTCTTTCATTCCTTCTTTCTAAGCTGAGAATAAACTACTCCTTTAATATAATGATGGAGACATTTCATCTACATAATAGGAAGATATCTTATGGTGTTTTAATCCAGACATATGCCCAGAGAGAATGCTTCACTGAGTAAAGTTACCTGAGGAAATGGTCCTACTGCTAAATATACATGCCATTTTTGTTGAAGTCTAATATCAGATTTTCTGGGAGACTAATATGTGTCCATGCAGCACTTCCTCTTTGGGAATCTCAAAGGAAAATACTTGGTGGCAGTGACTCAGGGAAATGGCTCTCTTCCTTCTGAGTCAAGACTGAATCAGCACCGTGGCATGGTGCACAAGGCACACAGCACTGCTGAAGATGCTGTGCTTTGGGTGACTTACTAAAGCTGTGGCCTCCGCATTGTGTGGCCACCGAAAACCCCGCATGCTCTGTGCATCCATCCAAGCATTCTTCCTGCTCTTCTTCACAAACCTAAGGCTGGGTAATTCTGTGCAGATAAATATCCTCTCCAGCTGCATTAGCTGTTATGCTTTCTTCAGTTCCTACTATCACCTGTCCTACACTCTTCCTTCTGAGTGACTGTAACATTGCTTTTTAGTACTCCTAAAATTCTACTGGGACTGGTGCAGTGGCTCATGCATAAGGGTCACATTCTGCAGTCTTACTGAGTCAAAGCTCCTGCTTAGACTTCCTGTGCTTTTTGTGTATTCCAACAAGATTTCAGGATCCATCATGTACAGGAATTTCTGCGAGGTTCTTTCCTTTGAGGGTGGTGACACACTGGAACAGGTTGCCCGGAGAGGTTGTGGATGCCCCCTCCCTGGATGTATTCAAGGTCAGGCTGGATGGCACTCTGAGCAACCTGGTCTGCTGGTTGGTGTCCCTGCCCACGGCTGGGGGATTGGAACAAGATGATCTTCAAGGTCCCTTCCAACCCAAACCATTCTATGATTCTATGATTTCATGTCTTTGAGTGTTTTCTCCATACGGTGGGAGGTGCCACCTGCTCTGGTGATGTCAGCTATATGATAGTCACTGTGTTAGGAGGCCCACCTCTGCTAGCTGTAGCTAGTGCATCTCTTGAGGCCCTGGCTAGGTGGTAGCATGGATTCACTTCAAAGCACTCACAGTTCAAACAGATGAGAAGGAGTGGTGATGTGACAGGCAACAGAGGAGCATAAAGAGGACAGTTGTCCAGATCATAATCACAATGCATTGACAGAAATAGTCTAGAACTTTGGACATCCTTGATGTGTATTTTACAAAACCAAGAATGTTATGAAGTATGAAGTTATTACAGTAGTTTTGTTTAAAATATTGTTTTAAAATGACATCTTAATGGAGTGAGATGGTCTGAGAATCACCAGTAATACATGGATGGACAGGTGACAAAGCCTGTGGACTGTCAGTGGTAGAAATACATCATGTGTAACAACATTATCACGACTTAGAAGCACCCAAGGGCATATGTGTGTGGCTGTGGATGCATCTCTTTCTCCCTCACAGATGTCATGAAGAGCCACACCAGTGACACTTTTTTTTTTTTTTTTTTTTTTCAATTTTCCTGATCTCCTTTAAAGCATTGTCTTAGAGCACAGGCAGATGTTAATTCTGTTGATCCAGCTTGCCCAGAGGTGACTGCTCAACTGGCTTATCTAGAGTCAGGGATGATCCCAGCATCCAGGGATCATCTTGAAGGCTGCCAATGTGGGGCCATCTGGTGTGTGCTGCAGTTTTGCAGGACATGCTTATGCTGCCAGATGGCTTCCTGCAATCTTGACTGAAAGCCAGAGAGAAACAGTCGTTGCATAATGGAGCCAAAGCATCTGAAAATATGCATCAATATGAAATGCAAGTTGACTTACATACTGGACTTCAGAGGACTTTCAAGGAGGTTGGCTGGCCTTAGCCATAAGATAGCATTATGCCCTTTCCACAACGAAAGCTGGTGGTAACCTGGGATGTATTAGTCAAAATATTGCCAGTGGATCAAGGGAGGTGATCGTTCTACTCTCCTCAGCACCTTTGAGACCATACTCGGAGTCCTATGTACAGTTCTGGCCTCCCCATTTTAAGACAAAAATGGACATGCTGGTGAGAGTGCAGCTAATGGCTACTAAGATGGTGAAGGGACTTGAGTATCTCTTCTATGCGGAAAAGCTGAGAGAGATGAGACTTCATCCTGCAGAAGTGCAGTCTCACGGGCATCTTATCTATGTATATAAATACCTGGAGGGAGGGTGCAAAAATGACAGAGCAAGGAACTTTTCAGTTGTCCAGTGCTACAACAAACAGCAATGAGCGCAAACTGAAAAACAGGAGGTTCCGTCTGAACATCAGGAAACACTTTTTCATTGTCAGAGTGACTGAGCATTGCCGCAGGTTGCCCATAGTGGTTGTATATCTTCTCCTTGGATATTCAAAAGCCTTCTAGACATACTTCTGGGCAACTTGCCAATAACAATAATAATAGTATCAACAGTGAAAATGTTCCTCCTATTTTCAGATAACTGAAAATCTGATAATACTTCCTACCAAGAGAAGAGATATGGAAGGAGACAGAAGAAAAGAAACCTTGGTTTCTTTTAATTGTTTTTTGTATTATTATGTATGAGCAATTAGATTGTTTGCTTCTTTCTGAATATATCCAAGCAGCTTCAGAGCTTCAGATGATCTTTGTAAAATTCTGTGCTTGTTATTCAATGAAATGTATTTTTTCTTATCTATTACTTTCTAAAGTAACAAAATACTTCTTACTATTTTAGAAGCTGTTTGACTGTATACATCTCTTCTGAAAAGCATCCACCACCCCATCAGGAGGAAAAGACATACTTAAGGTCATGAAAATTTTAGTTCTTCTACTGTCTGCAGGGAAGGTGCTTTATATGTCTCTGTCAGGTTTTGCATTCTCAAAGACACTTAAGAAAATCCTGCCTGCTTGGATGAGATGGTGGAGTCCATGGCTGGATGTCTACCTGTCAGAACACTTGTCTTACTTTTTGGCTCTCTAAAAGTAAGTGGAAAAAAACCATCCCTTTGGAATTCTTCAGAGTTGATAGTATAAAAAGTAAGAGAGAAAACTGACTGCTTTAAGTGGCTCAAAATTTCTGTTTAAATTTGTTCATGTTCAAATGTATATTAAGAATTTTTTTTACATACTAATTAGATGGGATATTATTTCTTTAATAGTCTTGAGTCTTTAGCCTTCTTAGTGTCATGTACATAAAACCAGGTGTTTACAGTGGCTAGAAAATGAAGACGATATTAATTGCTGTGATTGCAAAATCAGTGGAAAGCCCTCGCTCATTAAAACTGGAGATTTACATTTACATTTACATGTGAAAACATGGATGATACTAAAACCAGATTAATTTAAACAACAATTTACATTAACATGATGTAGAATACCTTCTCTGATATCATCAGATTTAGCTGTTGTTATTTTTTGTGTGTCTGCGAAGGTTGCTGTCTGAACATCTTCCACAAGGAAAGCACAAAGACACCTCGGTCATATGAACTACATTTTATATTTAATCCATGCTAACATGTACTTCAGAAGCCTGCTGAATTTGGCCTGTGGAGACTACTTTTGTTCCATGCCAGCTGGTGGAAATCTTCTCTTTGACTTCAGCAGGAGGAAGTTCAGATCTGAAGTTAGTGTCGTCATCCATTCTAAGTAGGATTTGCAACAACCGCAGCTCTTTACCTTGTGAGCAACTGCCTTGCAATATTGTCTAATTCCAGTTTTACATTTTTTCTGTTTCCATGCGTGTTGAGAAGCATTTATTTTACCATCCACTTCATTTGATATTGTGTGTACAGTGTGATCAAAGCCAGAAAGTTTCAAAATTTGACTCAGAAAACATGAATTTCTAACTAGATATGTGAAATGGAATGAAGAATTAATTTTCCTTCCTGTGTCCTCTTTCTCCCTTGTTAACCTGACTTCGGCAGTTTGTGGTTATGACTGTGTCTCACAGCCCACATGCTCAAAAGCTTTTGCCATAGACACTCTCCCTGGCTGTTCTGCCATCCTGTAATGCACTCAGCCTTGAAGTGATCTTTCGTTTTGACTACCTAAGCAGAGAATAAAAGAATAGAATCATAGGATACACCTGTTCTGAAATTTTTGGTCGAATGGCTTGGTCCTAATCATTTTTATCTTGGAAATCTTTTTTTTCAGAATGCAGTTTTTTCCACAAACACAGAAGAAACATATGCCTTCAATTCACTGTACAGGAATCCTGGTAGTTACATTTCTTTCCACACTAGCCTTCTTGTGTCTTTTGTTGTGGGTTGGCCTTTCAGGACTGTGTGTGTCCTGCTTTACAGTCATCAACACAGGGCTGTGGATCAGCCTCAGCCCCAGCTGAGACAGCATTGAAGGATGCAGCCAAGAAGAAAATAAAATCATCTTCCCAAGTGCAGATGAAATAGAGCTTAGGGTAATAGAAATACAACGGCAAGTTGTTTTTCATTTTTATTTATTTATTTTAATATTTCAGTATGTATCTAGAATTAAAGGTTGGACTTTTCAGGTTTTTGCAAGAACACTTGTATGTTTAAATACCAAATTTTGCCCAGCATGCACAAGCTTTTATTTGCACATATATCCAGAAAATCTAAAAAATTCCTTTTGCCGATGTGTATAACCAACTCTAATGCTACTGATGGCGTGGTCTATGGATTGATTTTAAATATGAACTTTAAGAATTGACTTTTGATTAAACTCCCAAATAGTTTCAATCTGCCTTACGTTTACAGAGAGGCTGGAATAAATACATAATTTATGCCACCTTTGAAGTCTTTTATTATTGCCAATATTTTCACCTGCCTCATGGTCATATATGTATGTATATATATCGGACATTATATATATATATAGATATAGATGCATGCACATATATATATATGATTCAAACACGTAACAATATTTACTTCCCATCTACATCATATGGTGTATTCAGTGCTTTTTCCCTGTTTCTGAATATGAGTACCTGAAACATGTGGATATCATTATGGCCATATGATTACCAACCAAGTAAAGACCAACTAAGAAAAATAGATCTCCCATATATTCACTGTAGGAATTTATGTATTCTTCATTCTCATCTGTGGCATTTTTGTATTTTTGTCAACCATAGGCCACTCTGTTGCCTTCAGAAAAAGTAATTTGTTCATGCAGAAGACCAGTAACAGGCAAATGAAATTTTTTATGACAGCTGGACAGAGACAGATGGTCTCTCTCCACTTTCTAAGTTCCCTTTAAGTACAGGAAGGCCACAATGAGGTCTCCCTGGAGCCTTTTCTTCTCTAGGCTGAACAAGCCCAGCTCTCTCATCTTTTCTGCATAGGAGAGGTCCTAGAACATTCTGATAGTGTTCACGGCCGCCTCTGGACCCGCTCCAGCAGCTCCACGTCTTTCTTGGGCTGGGGGCTCCAGGCCTGGACACAGCACTGCAGGGCGGGCCTCATGAGGGCAGAGAAGAGGGGGACAATCCCCTCCTTCTCCCTGCCATCTAAGACATGAATCCACTTGCAGTTCCCAGAGCACTATATCACAGAATCATAGAACAGCCTGGGTTGAAAAGGACCTTAAAGATCATCTAGTTTCAACCCCTCTGGGGTAGACAGGATTGTCAACCACTAGACCATGTTGCACAGGGCCCTATCCAACCTGGCTTTGAATGCCTCCAGGGATAACATAATGCATCCTTCTTCAACATACAGTGTCTAAACTGACAGAATCATACAGAATCATAGAATTGTAAGTTTTTCTCAACATTTGCTTACGGAAAATCTGTTTTAGAGGAGGAAAACTATAGCGGCTCCTTTTAGCAAATTGGCCAAAAAATGTCTCAACATTTCATAAGCAGACCCATGAAACATGTATCTTTTACTAAGAAATATCTAACTGTTTTCACATACCAGGAGCTATAACCAGTTTCTCCTCTTGTCTGACATAACTAGTGTGCCCTGACAGCCAAGGGGGCAAACTGCATTTTTGGGTGCATTAAACACTGCACAGCCAAATGGTCAAAATAAGAGAGTCTCCCTCTATATCTAGCATTGATGCAGCCTTACCTTGAATATTGTATGAAGTTCTGGGTTTCACAACATAAAAAGCTCCTTGAAAGTGTCCAGAGAAGGTCAACAAAACTGGTAGCAGGGCTGGAAAGCATGTCCTGTCAGGAGAGGCTGAGGACACTCCATTTGTCTAGTCTGGAGAAGACGAGGCCAAGATGTGACCTCATTAGTCTCTGCAAATTCCTGAAGAGGTGCCAGGATCTGCTCCCTGGTCACAGATTAAAGGACACGTGGCAAAGACACAAAACTGTGCCAGAGGCTCAGACTGGACGTTAGGGAAAATGTCTTTACTGTGAGGGTGGTCAGAAGTTGGAATCAGCTTCCAAGAGAGGTGGTTGATGCCTAGTGCCTGTTAGAGTTCAAGAGGCATTTGGACAATGCCCTCAATAACATGCTTTTACCTTTTGCGTAGCCCTGACATGGTCAGGCAGAAGGACGAGATGATCTTTGAAGGTCCCTTCAACAGGAACTATTCTATTCTATTATACTTAGAGTGGTATCAGCTCCAGGAGAAATTCTAGATGCAGACATATGTGCTGGAAATCAATGCACAATGTAAAAGTACAAGCACAATGTAGCAGACATTTGTTAGTTCACTTAATGAAAGCAGAGATTTGCTTTCCTTGAAATTTCGGGAGTTATAAATCATAGAATCATAAAATCAGAATGGTTTGGGTTGGAAGGAACCTTGAAAATCACCTAGTTCCAACCCCCCTGCCATGGGCAGGGACACCTCCCACCAGACCAGGTTGCTCAGAGCCCCATCCAGCCTGGCCTTGAACACTGCCAGGGAGGGGGCATCCACAGCCTCTCTGGGCAACCTGTGCCAGTGTCTCACCACCCTCACAGGAAGAATTTCTTCCTAATACCTAGCCTAAATCTCCCCTCTTCCACTTTATGGCCATTACCCCTCATTCTCAAGAGTCCCTCCCCAGCTCTCCTTGGAGTAATGTGTCCAGTTCTGGGGCCCCCAACACAAGAAGGACATTGAGCTGTTGGAGGAGTTCCAGAGGAGGGCCACAAAGATGGTCAGAGGGCTGGAGCACTTCCCCTATGGGGACAGGCTGAGAGATTTGGGGTTGTTCAGCCCGGAAATGAGGAGGATCCAGGGGGACTTGATAGCAGCCTTCCAGTACCAGAAGGAGGCCTACAGGAGAGCTGGGGAGGGACTCTTTAGAAGGGCAAGTATGAATACGTATACTTTAAATGGAACGAGCATATTTAGAAGTATACACTAGATTTTTTTTTTTTTTTCAGGATATTTCTAAATTTTTTACAAATAAGTGGCAATTAATTTAGGCTCAATTTAGCACCAGGTGAAATTCTACTTTTCACATACTTAAGAGCCATTTTATGAGGATTATCTAGAAAGCAGTGAACAAACTGGAATCTGAACCCATTTTTTCCTACATGACAGTTTAATGATACGAACATTTTGCTAGCTTGCTTTAATAAAAATGCAGAAGAAATAAAGGGAGTGATCAAATTCCATACTATTCTGAGAAACTGTATATACGTATATATGTGTGTCTTCATGCATATTTCACAATTTTCAGACAATATGCCCCTTCGGAGATTCTTTTTTGTTGAAGATAGTATCTTTAGCAGAGACTGCAACCTCAGAATGTTGTGTTCAAATCCAGGCTGTGCCACTGGCCTTGTGATGAGCAGTTCCCTCTCCCTGAGTCTTAATTTTCCCTCCTTCAAAGAGAAAATAATGAAGCTGACCTCGTTTTATAAAGTACTTTGAGATTTACTGATGAAAGGTACAGAAAAGCAAGAGATCTACAGTTATTTGATGTAATTAAGAACTTAACAATACTTAATGCCCAGGTGATGTGACATTTGCATTTTCGTTGATTCTTCAGTGCTTTCTTTCCAGCTTTGCGAACTGGTGGATAAGGGCTGAATGAATGATCCGTTGAGAACAAACAAATAAATAGAAGTGTCTGCTTAACAGTCATGTTAAAAGATATAGCCTGAGGTCACAGCTCTCTAATCACTAGACCTGAATTTTCACTTTCAGCGTCACTTGGCAAGCCCATGAAATCCCAGGTAGAAGACTTGTGGGAATCCATGATAACAAAAAAAAAGCTGCAGAAGTGAATGCAGACCTTGTCGTTTTAAACACAGGCGGTGTTGGAGAGAATGAAAGCAAGGCCAGGGACCTAGGCTCTTCATTAGGACTCAACCCTCCTTGTTGCTACCTGCAGATCCGTTGTGGCGGCGGCTGTCCTCATCAACTCTGAGGGCTACATCTGCTTTGAAATGGAGATTTTTTTCTGCAGTGTACCTTAAACCTGTAGCTGAGGCCTGAGGGAGAATAAACAAATCTGCAGAGACCTGTGATAAAATCACAAAAGTTGGAACTGCTGCTTTAAAAGCATGGATCTCAGTAGGACTTAGGAAATCCATTCTCTGCACAAACCATGCAGATAAGATACCCAAGAAGAAGGGTAAGTCACCCACTACTGAAGTTTTTTGCCTCTACTGGCCAATTTGAGATGAGTTAATGTGTTGCAACTCCTTTCTAGTTACATACATATGGGAATACAGGCACCACAGTACAGAAATATCGTGAGAGATAGAAAGGATGACAGAGTCGTAGAATCACAGGATCGTAGGAGTTGGAAGAGGCCTCTGGAGATCACCCAGTCCAACTCCCCGCTAAAGCAGGCTCCCTAGAATATGTTGCACAGTAAGGCGTCCTGGCGGATTTTGAACACCTGCAGAGAAGGAGACTCCACAGCCTCTCTGGGCAGCCTGTTTCTGTGCTCTGTCACCCTCACAGTAAAAAAGACCTTTCTCATGTTTGGGTGGAACATCCTGTATTCCAGTTTGTGCCCATTGCCCCTTGTCCTGTCACTGGGAATGACCAGAAGGAGCTCTATGAGCAGAAATTTATCACACAAAATGATATCTGATCACCCTGAGAAAAACAGCTTTTAGCCATGGATGGAGTCGATAGAGCTTTCTTTTGACACATGAAATAGCAAGAACGCTTTACAGTACTGCAATATGTCTGCTGGACACTTTCATATTTACTGCAGGATTTGTTTGCCTAGGAGAGGAAAAATGTCATTTCAGAGAAGCTTAAGCACTGCCTTTCTATTGCCATTAGAACAATCAGCCAAAAGTTCAGATTTTTAGAGTCCATTTCACTTCTGTGTCACAGGGTACTAACTAGGGCATTCTAACTGTTCTACAGTAACTGTATGTGGCACCAATTTCCAGCAGCTTTCTCTTCTTCTGGGCAGTAAAACCTTGCTGTGGAGCGGGACATACTACACGTCTTGTGTAGATTTTGGACCTCTGACATTTGCACAAGTATGAATTCTTTTGGTGGGCTTGGTGGGTATTTGGAAACAGCAAGGAGGAGATTCAACAAGAACTCACCACTAAAGATTACAGACTGTTCAGAGGTCTCCGACAAATTCAGTATAAAGACAAATCGCATGTGAAGTGATGGCAAAAATTAACTATGGTATGTCTGTATTGTATATTTGTTTTATTCTTTAAATCTAAAATTTAACATAAGCTAAATCAGGTATCTGAAGAACCTTAATACCCAAGGCTAGCATGCTAGCAGAATTTTAGTAGTGAGATTAAATCTGAAAATAAGTGATCCCCAGAAGGTAATAAATTTCTATGTGGTTTTAACAAGCTTTGTGCATATCTTTACTCCTGGTTTTTCTTGCAGGTGTGGTTTCTGTCTCTTTGTGCTAGTAACAGAGTAAGAACACAGGCAAGGAATCTCCATGTGGAATAGTTTTCCCCCTACTCTGTTGTCACCAATGTTAGTCTGCACAAACTGGGACCTGAGGACTTTATCTCTGTAAGAGTGTGACTTCTTTGTGTAGTGCTACAGGAGTAGTCACACACAAAGGACCATGAAAGAGTAGGATGGCTCAGCTGTGCAGCAAAGCTGAATCTTACTCCAGCTCCTCTCCATACAAGCTGATTAAATCCATCCCTGGAAGCAATAGTAGTTTCTGAGTCTTTGAGGGGCTGTTCCCAGTTCAGGTGAGTGAATTCTAGTGGAACTTGCAAGCTGTTGATTCCTCTTGCCTAGAAGTCTGGCATAGAGAAGAATCTTCCTGGTGGTATTTGATCTCATACAGTTTAAAATCTCTGTAAATAACCTTATGCTGGAAAGCAGCATGTATTATGTATTGGGCTTAGGTGGCAAGGTTTTGGAGGTGGGAGAGGGGGGCTGCAGGGTTGGCCACTGTGAGCAGAGCCCAGCACTGCCCCATGTCAGAGCACAGCCAGCTCCAACTGCTCCAACAGGGACCCCCCGCTGCCAGAGCTGAGCCCTGAGTGGCGCTGGGTGTGCTCTGGGAGAGCAGAGTTAAGGAAGGGAAAAGCTGCTGCCCAGCAGCAGCTGGGAGAGAGGGGTGAGAGATGGGAGAGCAGCAGCCCTGTAGGCATCGAGGTCAGTGCAGAAGGGCAGGACGTGCTCCAGGCACAGAGCAGCATGTCTCTGCAGCCCAGGAGAGGCCCACGGTGGAGCAGGCTGTCCCCCAGCAGCCCACGGGCACCAAGTGGAGCAGATTTCCCTGTGCAGCCATGAAGGAGACTGAAGTGGAGCAGGAGGCCTGGGGGAGCTGCCGCCCATGGGGCCCTGTGCTGGAGCAGCTCCTGGGCCCCATGGTACAGAGTCATACTTGGAGACCTGCAGCATGTGGGAAGCCCACGGAGGAATCAGTTTGAGAAGGATGGCACCTGTGAGAGGGACCCCACATGGAGGAGGGACAGAGAGTGACCATGAAGGAGCAGAAGTTACGAAGTGTTATGGACTGATCGCAGCCCTTATTAACCTGTGCCGCTCGCATGGAAAGGGTGGATGAGGGGAAGGAGGTTTTAGCTTTAGCTCTCACTTCTCTAGTCTGTTAGTAATAGGTAGTACATTACATTAATCTCTCTGTGCTGAGTCTGTTTTGCCCATGACAGTAATTGCTGATTGATGTCCCTGCCCTTATTTCAACTTTTCAGCCCTTTTCCATATTATTTTACCCCTCTTCTCCTCTGTGGAGGGAGCGGTGTGGTAGAGTTCAGTCATGCATCAGGGTGAAAGCACCACAAAGCTCAGAAAATGTTGATGGAAGGAAATCGTACTAGTGGCTGGGGCACACATCTTTAAGGTGCTGGAAAAAAATCCTGGAGGACATCAGTACTTAGACATACAATGCTTCTACATAGAAGTGTAAGCAAAATTTCTCCTTGTCACCAGGGTGCTCATTATTTTCTCCCTTGCCCTCATCCTCGTCTCCCTGTCAAGCTGTTCTTCCAAACTAACTCCCCAGACATGCAAGACATGCACACTAGACTGATGTTTCCTCAGTTCATTTGAAATATGTTATCAGATGTGATATGTGGATACTTAAAATGCCAGATACGATAATTCACTCAAAACGCAAGAATGTCTCTTTTTTAAAAACAATACAGTGACCAGTCTCCTCAAGTGTCTCCTCAGTGTTTGGTGGTGAAAAGTACACAGCTCATTTTTTCCTCAGAAACTGGGAGAGAATGTCTGCACAGTTGACAGAAACAGCCCTCAGGCATGCATCTTGTTGGAAACTGGAAATGCTCCTGGACTCCCACCATGCAGCAGAGAGTCCCACAGCCCAGACAGCTCACCAGCTTGCTGTCTATTCTGAGTCTCAGAGGCCTAAAAATAAGCAGAAAAACACCACTGCTTATAACAGAGAGTACAGTGCTAGTCCTGGCATGCCAGAAGGGATTGTTGCTCAACAAGCAAATGGGCACATTCCTGAAAAGTCAGTACCCATTTTTTGAAATGTCATAGGACATCCATACATTACTAATTTTTCTTCCCAACTCAGACTGAGAAAGCAATGCATTCCTGAACAATTTCAGCTGACTGAGGAGTGGTTTATTCACCAATGGGTATCTCTGGGGAAGGCTTGGATTTTATCCTCCAGAGTAAGTTTAACACCTCAGGTATTTACTGTTTTTTCCTTTCCCACTTAAAGTCTTGGAAGACCAGCTGCTTCTAGCACCACTCCTCCCTGAAATTGCCAGTAGTTCTTGCATTACCTGCACTAGATGACTGACTGTGCCACGTCCCTGCAGGACTCCTGCCTGTCTGTGCTACTCAGAATAGAAAGCCTACCACACAGTTGTACGACACAGAATAAAGAGGCCTTCCTTTTCCTTTGCATTTTGTTTTTCACTAGTGTTCAGCTAGGTCAGACACACGGATGCACGATGACTGCAAGCAGCACCACCCTTATAGCAAACTGAATTCTGTAGGATGAAATGGCCCCATATAAATCCAGGCACTATAGTCTATGAAATCAAAGAAACAAAGATGAAGGAGTGGATTTCCAGCTATACTGGGCGTGGAGCTGAGGGCAGCAAGGCTGTGGGGCTCTGTAGGCCTGGGGCTGCCCTGGCCGTCTGTGGCCAATTACAGACGGACACAGATGGCTCCAGCAGACCTGGAGGGCAGGGCTCCACTGAACACTTCTGCTGCTCTGACTCTGCGAAAACATGGAATCATAGAATCACAGAATGTCCCAAGTTGGAAGGGACCCACAAGGATCACTGAGCCTGGCTCCTGTCCCCACACAGAACTACGTAAAATTCAAACTTTACATCTAAGAGTGGTGTCCAAATGCTTCTTGAGCTCTGGTAACTTGGGGCCGTGCCCACTTCCCTGGGGAGCCTGTTCCATGCCCACCACCCCCTGGTGCAGAACTTTTTCCTAACCCCCACCCTGACCCTCCCCTGACAGCTCCATGCCGTTCCCTCGGGCCCTGTCGCCGTCCCCAGAGAGCAGAGCTCAGCGCCTGCCCCTCCGCTCCCCTGGGAGGGAGCTGTAGGCCGCCATGAGGCCTCTCCTCAGCCTCCTCTGCTCTGGGCTGAACAGACCAAGGGATCTCAGCTGCTCCTCATACACCTTGCCCTCCAGACCCTTCACCATCTTCATAGCCCTCCATTGGATGGTCTCTAACAGCCTTATGCCCTTCTCATACCGTGGCACCCAACCCTGCCCCCATTGCTGGAGGTGAGGCCGCAGCAGGCAGAGCAGAGTGGGGCAATCCCTGCCCTCACCCAGCTGGCAGTGCTGGGCCTGGTGCACCCTGGACACGGTTGGCCCTTTGGGCTGCCAGGGCACGCTGCTGGCTCATGTTCAACTTGCCGTCAGCCAGAACCCCCAGACCCCTTTTCATAGGGCTGCTCTCCATTCTCTCATCCTCCAGTCTGTACATATATCCAGGGTTGCCCTGTCCCAGGTGCAGAATCTGGCATTTGCTCTTGTTAAATATGTGTGGTTGGTGATTGCCCAGCGTTCTGATCTGTCATCTTTAATTAAGGGCAGAAAAACAGCAGGCACAGTGATGGAGCGATCATGGGTTTGAAACAGCACAGAGAAAACCAGGGTGAGAGTTGGATGGGCAGGAGGTGTGCCATGGTGCTGGAGCTGACCTCTGCTTACAGCCCATAGGGAGTGCACACCAAAGCTGCCTTTCCTGACAGGAACAGCCACCATGGGGAGCCCATGCTGTAGGAGAGGGAAAAAGAGTGTGAGGGATGGAGCAGCAGAGAGAAACTGTTAAGCACTGACCGTACCTGTGGCACTAAGCCAAAGCAAATCCACAACATCTACATTGCCCCACACTTGCATGTTTGTTAGAGCAGCTTACTGATGACTGTAATTACCAGTGGTTCCTTCACTTTCCCCTTCATGGATCATGATGGAGTTATGTAATACCTCATCTTATAATATCAACCCCATTGGAGACATATTTCTTCGAAGAAAGATAGGATTTTTCTTTCCTATAATTATGCAGTTTGTTAGCTTCTAATTATCTTGGCCTAGTGATTCATGGCTTTCTTTTCATGAGGAAAGTTAAACTTTTCATTTTATTTTATTTTAAATATGCTTAGAGTTTAGAGAGGGGTTTTTTTGTTTGTTTGTTTATTTTCATTGTTTTTTTTTTTACATTTGTAGTATGGTTTGAATAACTATGCCTCCACCAATTAGTTGCAGCTTTCCTTATTTTGTTTAATTTCAGCTTTCTTGTTCCATAAGAATGAATAACTATTACCTGGAGGTGTTGCAAAAATTTAGATAGCGGTTATATTCTATGTAAGTGAAGGACGTATCTTTAAAGCACAAGTAGTTCTTCTGGTACAGGGCTTTATCCATGTGTTTTGCCCTATTCTAATCTCCTCTTAATAGCCTCTGCTCTTCAGTGGCTGGTGGTGGAATAGAGAGGCCCTTGGTTCAATCTAATACAGCAGAGAGTTTTCTTGTGGCCTTTAGCAAAGGTATTAATTCCATCCTCATTTGTTTCCTGGCAATTTCAGGAAGATGAAGCTACTCCAACTTTACAAATATTGCTGAAAAACATGACATCAGATTCCTGTCCCACAAGTGATACAAATGATGTACAGAAGTTACACACATGTAATGTGGTTGCTTATGCTACAAAGACTATTTCATTGTAGAGGGTCTATGGCTTTTCAGCCCGGCAATTTTGATCATAAGTATACCATCCGATATATCACTCTTATTAAGGATTTTTCTACATTTTTTTTTTCTTACAGCATAAATAAAATCCTGTTTACCATAAAATATAATATATTGTCATGGTTGAAAACAGAGTTAAGGGAAAAAAAACAGAGTATTCCATAGCATATACATCACGGCTACCTGCTTTCCGGGAAAAGCCGCAGTTTGTGCAGGGCCACGCGGTGTGGGCAGGCGCGCGCAGGCGCAGTGGGATGGGTCCAGGCTCTGCGTGGTTGGGTCTGGCACTGGACCTTCGGGCTGGCGCGTGGGTGAGAATTTGCCCTTTTTCTGTAAGTTAATTGTTCTACTCCAAATCCTTTACAAACAAAATTTTCTATTGTAGTAAAGTTAGTTATACCTTTTATTTTCCTCTCACTTTCCCTCCTTCCACCCCGGCTGATACTGGCCGCCAGCAGCCACCGGCAGCCTCGAGCTTGCTCTCCAGAGGGGGAGGGGAAAGCGAGCTACTGTTGTGAGATACTGAGGGTTTAAAAACCACAATAGATATGTATGACCTGAATTGTATGAGAGCTTCGAAGAAGATGTGGATGGAAACCCTAGGATCTACTCAGTGCAAGCTCAAAGATGAGGTCTGCAGCAGTACTTGTGTTAGTGTAAGTAAATCTCAAGGAAGGAGACCATTTAGGCAATATTTTATATGTAATTAGGAATGAGATGAGAACACAGTTCAGGGCCATCTTTGCATTACAAAAGGCATAGTCACAGAAAGCAGTAATTGCATTGCCTTGTGTGGAATGAAAAGTGAATGTATTGTTCGGAAGAAGCAACCCTCCTTCTTTCGGGTGGAAATGCACCCATGAAAAAGAATCAGACTGCTGGCAGTGTTCTACTGCTTTCACTTCTACTTGTACCACGCACAAGGAAAGATGTGTCAACAAGAAGCAGCCTGAGAGGAGAAAAATACCTGGTAGAATCATAGAATAGTTAAGGTTGGGAAAGACCTCTAAGATCAGCACATCCAACTGTCAAACCTTCACCATCATGCCATCTAAACCATGTCTCTAAGTGCCATAGAGTAGCTTTGGAGATGGTTGTAGCTATGCAAGTAAACACCTGAGGACAAGAGTCTGCGTCACTCTGGGTCCAATGGCTTGACTGTAGGGATACAGTGTTTTCATTAGTTTGTAAGAACTTTATTGCCTGCACTGAGGTGGACTGAGAACTCACATCTGGGATGTTACCAGTATTCCTGAGATGAATATGCAGCTGTGCACTCTATCTCCACTTTGTATTTTGTGTTTGATGGCAGTACAAGGCTATTGAAGGTGAAAAAAGCAACAACGCTGGCAACAAACTGAGCTTGGAAACATTTCTTTCAGTTACAGTTTTGGCATGTAAATGAGCTATTCATACAGAAGTAAATCAATTTTCAGTTACAGTTCTTTGAATTCAAGTATATGAAGTTCCGCAGTTCTTGTTCATTTACCCCATGATCTAACATAGATGTTTTGCTGATTTTGTTACTTATCTTTTACTTATGTCCAGGCGAAATATCCACTCATTGTAGCTGTGGCACTCCCATACTAGTAAGCTGTTAATATACTCAATGCTTGGGTTCAGATTATGCTATGCAAACCTCTCAATGATACTGTTCTTGTTTACATTGCCATGGCTGCAGGGCTTATTCAAAAATGGTGCTTGAATTTTAGAATAATTAAGAAAAAATTGATGTGATAAGAGTCATGGGATAAACATGTTCTTGCACTTAGATTTATTTGTACTACTAGTTTTCTTAAAGATATTTGTGAGGTTTAATATAGTTAGTAGTATGGTGTTCCAGTTACCACTCAGTTAGCAGTGAAAGAACAAGATTTCCAAAAGCTCAAAGAGTGACGTACTATTTTTGGAAAAAAAAAAAAAAAAA
>VXAV01009923.1:6865-35532 GCA_013399715.1 Alectura lathami | reverse complement strand
CCCCGGGAGTTTCACGTGGGTTTTTTTTTTTTTTTTTTTTTTTTTTGCAAAATCCTTCATTGGAATAATGGAAGATTTTGGCTTAAAATTCTCCCTTTCCTCTTCCACAACATGCTATTTTATGTAGTGTGCTACCTTATGCCACTTCTAGAATAAGCAATAAATGAAAACTACCACCCTTGTTGCCTTGTCTTTGGATGTGGAAATATATTGCCCTCTGAGCTTACCCAACCACACAATTATCTCTAAATTAAAAAAATGAGAGGGAGAGCAAAGAAAAGCAAGAATGCAGAGTGGGTGGGAATTGGCTGATAGGAAAGCAGCTGGCATATTAAAAACAGACAACAGAAGATGGAGCGACGTGCGGGTGCTGCCTTGCCAAATCCCTACAGGGGGGAAAATGCCAACTAGATTTCAATGAATAAGCAATTAACATTATATTAGATTACTGCAAATAAACACTGATTTGGTAAGAAGCCAGGCAAATCTCTTAATTGGGAGAACAGGGGGACCCAGATGGGGTAATTTACAAAAGCTCGAACCAAAGCCATTCTGTCTTGACTGCCAGTTTCACAGAATCTGTATCAGGGTCAGCCAGTGTCTGAATGCTCTTGATGTAAATCCATTGCCCAGATGCTCTGTAGAGGTTGAATTAGTGCTGTTAGGCTGATTTCCACCAGGTGATCTGTCAACATGCCTTTTCTAGTTAAACATTCTCACTACTTCTCAAAGTACAGCAAGAACACAGAAAATGAAGTAAATGCAGAAGTAACAGAAAGGTATGTATGGGTGGGCAACCTGGAAAACAAGATCAAAGAGAACAAAAAAAAGAAAATTGATTTGTATTGCCAGGTAGTGTGCTAACACTATAGCCATGCTTCATTTTGGAGAAGGGGATGAGAATGTGAGCTGAGATTAATTAGGAATTAAATGTTGAATTTCAGGCTGAATGAGTTACTTTCTCACCTCATATCCCTTACCGAACCTTCTTCCTTACCAGTGTAGGCAGGAAATTCTGTTTATAATTCTGCCAGAAATCTGAAGTTGGAAAGTGACTCCAGGAGCTGGCCAATGGGTTAGCTATCTATTTGTTGTTGTCCCTATGCCTTGATCCTGCCCTCAGTGAAGAAAACTACACAAGAGAGAGGTGCTAAAGCTGCCTGAGCCAGCCTTTCCCCAGGGAGAAATGTTAGATAATTCAGAGAATAAATTTCCATCCATTTTCTGTGACTAAACATGTTGGCTAGGGAAGCAGAAAAAAAATATGCAAGCCCATACTTTGACCTAGAATTCAGTAAAATCTTAGGAAATGCACTTATGGTCCATAAATGGGTTTTGCAGATGCTGTGATACAGACTTTATCCACGTATGACTGCTTTAGGATACCTTACTTCTTTTGAGCATGTGATTGAGTTTTGAAGCAAGTTTCAAATATGTCTTTTGACTTTTAAGTCCTCTCTTTCATGTTGAGAATTTACACCACTCAAAATACAGGCTTTTTATACTAGCAAACAGATCTGTGTTCACCTCTGACAGGGACTCTGTTTTACGGTGCACTTCATACAGGGAATGTTCCTGCCAGCAAGCTGATAACTAACAATGGGATTTGTGTTTTAGAACCTAAGCTAAATAATATTGCTATAAGATGTCCGTGGATTTTGTTTTGCTCCTCTTGAAACCATATCTACTGCTACCTCAGCAGAAATAACACCACATGGATATACTCTTCTGTTTTATGTTGGCCTTCAAACCACAATTTAATTTTGCTTTGGCTTTAGTTTATATGGGTTATTTCACTTTGTGTTCTTGTATTTTTCAGAACTAAGGCTAACTAGAATAGTGGGAAAGTAGGTTGCCTCAGCTTAACACAACTCCTGTGATAAAGTGATAGAAGTGCTTTCTTAGACAAGATTCAAATGCATCAAGTTGGAAATAGGCAAGAAGAAGATGCATGAAAAGAAATAATAGAAGCTTCAGACTCTTTTCTGAATATTTGCTGCAATTGTTCTAAAACTCATTTTGATTGGAATTATCTGAAGTTATTAGATTGTTTGCCTCCTGTTCCTTCCTACCTTTTCTGATTCACAGGAAACAAAAAAGAGTATTTGGATGTGTGTGTGTTAGTACAACACCTAGAAGCCTGATGTTGGTTCTGACACATCATAGCTGTGCTGGAAAATAGGTCCTATCTGTCTCTCTTTATTTTTTCTCTCATGGCCATGAGCAAGGATCAGGTACCAGCTGGTTAGACCATTGTTTTTGGCTGTTTGGAGGTGTTAGGAGGTGTACTTTCTCATCGGTGGTAAATTAATGCCTTGGTCAACACAGAAATGGTTGGTAGCTTCCTATTTGGAAAGGAGCTTTCTCTACAAGTTGTCAGGGACCTTGAGGATTTGGTTCATCAAGAGGTGCTAGATTCTGGCCTTTAGGACTGATAGCACCTCTGCCTGTCTGCAGGCCTCCTGGAGACAGATGCTTACTATCATGAGTGAAACTAATGCACAGTGGTAGGGAGGTATGTGTGAAATGTTGTAGCCTGTGATCAGTAGGAAGTCAGGTGGGAGTATCTTAAATTCTTAATCCTGCTCTTTTTATATTCAATGAAATTTAGAGAAGCGGGTAGGTACGCACTTTTGTCACTTTGAGGAGTTAAAACACTCAAACAATACTTCATTATCTTTACTATATTGAATCATAATCAATATTACCCTTCAAGGGAGAAAGTGTCCATATTTGTCTACAGAATAAAACCGTACGCTCAAAAAAAAAAGAAAAAAAAAAGCAATAAAAGGCAGCCTTTATTAAACCTTTTTTTAAACCCTTTTTAAGCCTTTTTTAAAAGATTGCATATTAGGCAACATGTATCAGAGTCAATCTCTGGAAAAATGACAGTTCCATATTTGCTTTTGGTGGTGCTCCTCTTATATGGCTTTGAAACTTTAGAAAGGGTGAGAAGCGTTAGGTGCTGTGATGGCTTTTGAGGCTGCAGGTTGCTAGAAAGCACAAAGAATATGAAAGGATAAGGTTTTGGCAGTTGAGAGAGATGAGAGCAGAGTCCATCTGAGAAGCTTAAAGGACATTTCTCTTTGGTAGGAAGCAGGGAACTGAGTTGATTCCACTCATGGTAATACCAGAATCCAATGTGCTACAGGACTACTTTCCAGGATCTGTAGACACTATTCTCTCTAGCCCTTGTTCCGCTGCTGTTTTTTCAAAGCCATGTGTCCAGTATGTGGTGGATCTGCTTGTGGTGGGATCCCCAGCTGCAGGTTCCTTTGCTCCCATGCCATGCAGTGTACACACGGTGACATAGTTCCCCATTCAGGTAACAGCTGCGCCCCTTCCTCCTTAGAAATGTATGGGTTTGTGAAGAGGATACTGACCCTGATGTATGTAAGTATGAAACCTTATGTTAGACTTGGACTGAAAAGGGCAACTTCATAAAACCTTGCTCTCCCTGGAAGAGAGAAAGACAGCGATGGGAGGCCCTAAATATCACAGATTTTCCCTGTTTTTGAGCATAAATGCTTTATTCTTATTATTTTCATGCTGATGACTTTGTGTGACCTGAGTATCTGTATGCATTTGTCTTTCTAAACGTCTAGTATGCATATTTACCTGAAATGAAGGAGTAATGGAAGAAAGTCTTGAAGCAACGAGCTCATCATTAGTTAGGAATGCAAGTCTAAGTGTCTCTGGCTATAGGTAGTGAATCTACAGATCCTTATTTATTAATAGGGTGCTGATACATGAAAGCCATCTACCCAAAAATGAATATGGTTATGGAGGCTTTATGTTTATTTTTGTGTATTTATCCTGAGATTGCAGAGAAATATTTGGAACATCTTTGCTACTTGTTCACCCAGTACGCAGCAATTTAGACCTAGACTGACCTAGAAACAGCACCATCTAGTGATCTGTGATGTTATGTACCCACGGGAAATTAATCACTAGTTGATGCTGAAAATGGTGTTGCAATTAGATGTTATGGTAAATTAGTTAATCTACAGGCAATTTGAGTTTACTCAGTACAATTAAGGCACTCTTTCTGAGGTACCTGTAATCGTTAACTGTGAAATTAAGTAAATGATTCAGAAAACAGGCAGATCCTCAATTTCAGCAAACACAACATCATCTCCGGAGCGTCTGGAGTCAGAACATAAGCAGTAACCTGTCATAAGCAAAGGTGATGTGTACAGACACTGAAGTGTTGGATTATAAATTAGACTCATAAGCATTATACTAAATTACACTTACTGTTTGTTGTGTTAAACAGTGACTTAATCATTTTTCACAGAGATGGGAAAATTCTTATTCAAATGCAAGGCAGTTTTTAAATATGGAAGTGACTTGGAAGTTCTATTGGAAATGTCTTTTGATCAGATTTAAGTTCACATATCCTTGTAGGAACATAAGCTTTCTTTAAGTCAGATAATCTGATTTCATTCCAGCTCTACTGTAGTTATTGTTTTTTTCTGACTTATTCTTGCAATTCTTTTTTTCCATTTCCTTTAAATTTGATGTGAAGATACATTCCAGGGGAAGGATTAGTTTAGTGTTGCAGATCATCCAAATTGCCATCTTCCTCGCTTAAATAGATGTTTGTCCCTGTAGAAGACTTACAGTCGTGAAAGGAGGCCTTGGATTCAGCAAAAAAAAATTGTTTTAGCAAAAAAAAATCATGACTGAGAAGTCTCTGAAAGACAGCTATTCCACGTCTTACCACTTTCTTACCAGTTTCTGTTGCTTCTCGGGGTTTATTATGTACCATACCTCACGGACCCTTTCTGATGTGCACTTGAGGGGTTACTTCACCCTGATTGTTAACCATAGTTCAACATCTGCTACATGAGGAATGATGCAGAATCTCAGGACAGTAGCTCAGGAGCATTAGAGACATGAAAGATGAAAATCTTTGACAAAAGTCAAGGCAAAACTCAAATTCCATGAGCATCCAGGTGGCTTACTTATACCAAAATAATTCTGAGAAGATATCATTTGATTTCCCATAAAAAAGTGATTACTGCAATTACTCTAAAGCCTGCTAGATAAAGCTGTCTATGAGACCTTTATAAATAAGACCCATAATTTGTATTACTACGTCAATGATTCTAAGGAATTCAATATCTGAAGATACACATTTCTACATCTGGTCCACTTATCAATTTTTTTTCCCTTGAGAGTGACAGGGAGGATTTATTGAGTCCTGTGAGAAGTTTCATAACCATAAATGGAAAAAATGTCACATGCTGATTGCAGGAAGCAAGTAGTAGACAGCAAGAGACCAAAAATATAAGAGAGGAGGGAAAAAAAAAAAAAGGTGTTTTCTTATTCTTCCTTCTTTTAATTTTATTTTTCTTACCATTCTACATGGGAAAACTTTTGAATTCATCAATTTCTGTTTTTGCAGTCAATTTTCTTTTTGGCTCCCTCTCCTAATCAGCCGGTATGTGTTAGCTGATATCCAAATATTTCACAGCAAGAATTCAGCTTCAGCCATGTATATTTTTTCCCAAGGAAGAATTTTAAATTCAATTAAAATGATCACTTTGTTTCAAACTGGGTTGGTTTTTGGGAGACCAAAATAATAAAAATTAAATTAATTTGTTTTTCTTGTTTGATCAACTCTACTTCTGATCCCTGCAGTTCAATAGCAGTCAGTTATAGTAGAATTGATTGTGTAAGTAGAGAAAGGGCTCTGGGATATTCCATTTCTGTGGCACTGTTTTGGTGGGAAGATTTTATAAAATTATTTAATCTTTTTCAGACAGTATTTTTGTGTCTGCTGAATGCAGATATGTTATTTATCTCACTCTGTGTTTTGGCAATTAACATGTGGACAACAACTTCCATGGAAAACACTGTCCAAATGCCAGTAAGTCACCATAGCTCCAAATGTGTTACTAACCCTGTAATTTCCCTACCTTGCCACATGAAGAACTCAGTTCTTGCATCACAGGTTCCTGCTACAGAGTAAGGCTAAGTGGTAGATGCTCAGAAATTCCTCAGGTAGCTCCTAGGCAAAAGACAGACACTGTGTTGTTCCCCTGTACCTTGGGTTTGGAAATCTCTTCTGGAAAAACATGCTCCAAACTCATCATCTCTGCACCCTAAAGGCAACTGCACTGTTCTGGGGGGAGGACAGAACTGAGGGGCTTGCAGAAAGTACTAGGGACACTATCTGCCTGTTCTCCCTGGCGTGGGGTGAAGCCACAACAAGGCAGGCGGGGGCTCAGGGTGGTGTCGTGACACTTCCTCACAGAACTTGGCACCTGCTACAGCAAACGCTCTTGGTGTTTTACTGTAGCCATGGCAGGGAATAGTCAGGTAAGGACAGGCCACCCCGAGTCTCTTGGACAGCCACAGAGCCCATGGTCAGAGCGCAGAAACACTCTTCTAGGTCCTTTCTGCTTAGATGAGTTTTGTTCCCTAGCAAGAGGGAGACTTCTATCCCAGAGCAGTGGCAGAGCTACTGCATGGTTCTGCAGCACGTGGACTCAGGCAGCACTCCTGGACAGCTCAGGGAGTCGTAGCAATTTACATTCCAAGAAGTGGAAGTGAAGTCTTGCCTTGACTGTTTGTCGAAGAAACTAGAGAACTGTAGCATTTATACTGCAAAGCCCTAATTTCATAGAGTCTTATAGGACTTTAATCAACCTGCCTTGCTATTCCTTTTTTCAGCCTGTCATCTGTCAACTTTAATTCCTTCACAGATGTTCTATCTTTTTTGAATATAGAAGAAAAATTTTGGCTCTTGTGCTTTTAGCTGAAAAAGTAAACAGAATGTTGAAGGTAATTAATTCAAACATGAATTTGTCCTCCCTTTGAAGACTGAATTAGAATGGGTGAAAGTAAGAAAAACAATGGCCTCAAGAGAATCATCTAGAAAAATAGTTGAAGGAAAGGACAAATTTATAATTAGGTGAATTTTTGTTTTACTCTTCTGACTGGCTTTGCAATTTACATTTTGATTTCATTAAAAATAGATGTAGCTGTCAAAGCACAAGAACACACCCTGCGCATTCCATACCTGCACTGAACACACACCCAAGGGGAATCACGGTTTTTTCATTGTACATCTAAACCTTTGTGCCAAACTATGTTCTCATGCACTACAGATATAAAATGAGAAGGAGCAGTAATCCTCCTATCACAGAATCATAAAATAGCTTGGATTGGAAGGGACCTTAAAGCTCACCCAGCCCCACCGCCCTGCCATGGGCTGGTTGCCACCCACTGGATCAGGCTGCCCAGGACCCACCCAGCCTGGCCCTGAGCACCCCCAGGGATGGGGCACCCACAGCTGCTCTGGGCAGCCTGGGCCAGGGCCTCACCACCCTCTGAGGAAAGAATTTACTCCTCTCATCTAACTTCAGTCTCCCCTCCTTTAGTTTAAAACATTCTCCCTTGTCCTATTACAGTGTAAGAAGTCATTCTCCCTCCTTTTTCTAAGCTCCTTTTAAATACTGGAAGGCTGCAATGAGGTCCCCCCAGAGCCTTCTCCAGGCTGAACAAGCCCAGCTCCCTTAGCCTCTCTTCGTAGGAGAGGTGCTCCAGCCACTGAGCATCCTTGTGGCCTCCTTTGGACCCTCTCCAGCAGCTCCACATCTTTCTTGTACTGGGGTCCCCAGACAGGCCTGGACACTGCACTGCTGGTGAGGCCTCATGAGGGTAGAGCAGAGGGGTGTGCTCAATCCCACTGTCTATGTCATTGATAAAGATGTTGAAGAGCACCGGTCCCACGATGGGACCCTGGTGGTCACCACTTGTCACCAGCCTCCATCTGGACATGGAGCCAGTGACCACAACACTTTGGCTGTGACCCTCCAGCCAGTTCTTTATCCAACGAACAGTCCACCCATCAAATCCACATCTCTCCAGTTTAGAGATAAGGATATGGTGCGGGACCCTGTCAAAGGCCTTGCACAAGCCCAGGTAGACAACATCCGTCGCCTTTCCTTTGGCCACTGATGCTGTCACTCCCTCATAGAAGGCTCTCTTGCAGGAAACAGGTATGATATTGATTGTGACTGCAGGAAACTGCACAATTAAAACACAGGGTGACACGGCAAGTAAAGCATCAACTTCTGTTACTTACTGCCAAAAGGTGGGATGCACCTCTAGGGTAACAAATACATAATTCAGGATCAATTTTGGGTAACAATCATGTTTTAATAATCTGATGGAAAGTCCACTGAAGTTTTTCACTACCAATTCACATCCAGTAGTCTCAAGGATATGTCCAAAGCCCAGGAAAAACAACACTGCCAAAATCTTGATTTCTTAGTATTGCTTGACTACAGATTCAGCTTTTGTTTCTTCGTCATTTACTGTAAAATAATTTGTTCATTTGAAGATTATTGGTGGTTGAAAACTGGATTCTTATATGTGTCTTGTCTGACAATCAAGGTGTGTATACTACTCACAATAACAATTCCATATTTTCCTCAGCTACAGTTCTTGTTGTGCTATCTTCCCCTTTTGAACCTCAGTCCTTTATTGACTGTGCATTCATTCATTCATCCCCGTCTTAACAACCCATCATTTCTGTCTCAGTCTCTGGAAATAAACATTCTTCCATAGAAAATTCTCATAAGAAAACAGCACAATGCTTATTTAAGCATGTGCTTAATTTTAGCGAGTTCTAGTGCTGTTCTTACCGAAATCTAGACCAGATTTAGAAAGCTAAATTTTGAAGACTGAATATTACCTTCTAAAGAATAAAATGGTGAGGTATAAAAAGAGCTAAAGGCTTTTTGTTGTTGTTGTTGCTAATTCATTCTCTTGTCTCTCAGAACTAGCACATGCAGCTAAGAGTATTTTTTGGACTAATAATTGAGATGATAGACATCCTCTGCTGGAAAAATAGTGCAGAAATGTAATGAAAACACTGGGAAATGTCAACTAACAGAAAAGAAAAAGAAGGAAGACTTATGCTCCCTAGGCAATTTATGTCTCCTTTCTATCTCAATATTTAAGCCGGAGAATAAGCACTCACCTCCTTTGGAAAAGAAAAAACACAAAAGATTGAAAGGTTTTGAGAGGCTGCAGCAACAGCGTCCATAAGAGCAACAGCGCTGGCATCAGCACTGCCAAAGCAAGGACGGGTTCTTCCCCGCTCCAGCATTACTTAGACAAATAGTGAAGCAGGATCAACTCTTGATTTTTTTTGCAATAGTTGGTTAGTGCTCTTCATTTCAGCCCCTGAAGATCCTTACCACCTATTTTTCCAGCTGTTCTGTGTCCCTGAAGCATGTTCTGTGCATCAAAACATGTTTCTTGTTTCATTTTGCGTCTAAACAACCTTGACACAATGTAGCCAGAATCTTGACTGTGCTTTTTAGTAAGAATTTAAATTTGTGCTAAGTGACATTATTATTGATTATAACATGTTGCTGCACTTCTGGTTGTTTTATTTATTTATTTATTTATTTGTTGATGCCTGTGTTCTATTCTTTATTCATGTGACACATTGCTGGTGAGTATGAGATTAAATTTTAACATCTCTGATGTGGTCAGCACCTAGTCTATAACATTCCTTTAAACATGGTGCTTCTTTCACTCCTCTCCTCTAAATATAGCATGTGGTTAAGGAGCCTCAGTACAGCTTGGAAAAGGACAAGAGCAGAAGTCCAGCAGCTCAAAATGTAAAAAATAAAAAGAAAACAGTTTCTTTGATTCCAAATGCCCAAATAAGATTCTATGAGATTAAAAATACTTCTAATACTAAGCCAAATCGTACAACAGGATTACCTAAAAATGTATCACAATTTTTAAATTGCTTTGCATTATTTCCTGGAAAGACTGCAAAGAGAAAAATTGTTAGCAGATTTTTCTGAATTCCTGCAGTGTCAAACAAAATAGGCTTTGCATTATCCATAAATGCTGGATTTGCCAAGATTTGAGCTATTATTTTAAATGTCTGCAAAGTTAACAAACAGTTTGGAACAAAAGAAGGAGACAGAAATACAGAATTTTGGCTGGGGTAAATAATCAACATCTTAAAATTCTGTGGGCTGCTCCCTAGAGATCCAACTCCAAAAAGATAGTGAAACAATGCATAGGGTATGTAATTTGGTTGAAACTTCCATTTTTTCAATTAAGGGTGAACAGTGAAGGATACATTAAATTTTTCACTTTGTTTCTAAAACTGATCATCTGGAGAGGTGTATAAGAGAGCATGAGAGAAACTGAAAATTAGAGGATTTTCTAGTCTTTGAAAAGAGAGAGAGAATGTCAAAGTGGCACAGTTTTTTTCCACTGAGTTTTGGGTTTTGCAGTCCAAAATTCTAAATCCTCTATCATGACTGATACATTGTATAATGTCTTTAGTAATTGCTTTGCTTTTTAATATTTATTGTGTAGAAAACAGTAACTAGTGTGTAACTTCTGAAATGGACATAACACTCGGACAACTGGGCTGAATACTGGAGCCACATCTGGCTAAGGAATGTCATCACTGTACTCTGCAGCAGGATTATGTTAGTCCCCAGTTTGCAAGTTCATCTCCTCAGCCCTGCTTTCATGGAACAGCAGCATTACTGCTCCACGGTCCACAGGGAGCTAGAGACATACTTTTNTCCCCCTTTTTTTTTTTTTTTTTTGTAAGTACTTTTAATGGAGGGTTAAAGGCCAGGAAGGAGCACAGGGGAGTGTTTTGACTACAACAATTAAATCACATTTAGATTACTTCATTTTATAAATGTAGATGCAGAGAATGTTTGAATTTTCTAAACTTGTGGTTGAAAAACTCTTGCCAGGTTTCCTGCATGTTAGTATTCTGTGGTACGTGGCAGCCACCTGTGAGAAGCTATGACTACTGCCCTCATTATCTCTGAGTGAAGAGTGAAAGTAACTGATGTCCTCTGGAAAACCTCTGGGAAACATGCTTTTAGTAAATGATTCCATTTGGTTAGCTTGGTTTGTGATGGAAGGAGCTCTTGCTGCAACATTTCTGGGTAATAAATGTGTGTGCTGGAATGACAGTGTCTGGCAAAGTTGGACAAATTTTGTAATTGCAGCCAAGGAGGTAAAAAAGTAACTTTTGCAAGCATCTTGCCACTCCACTCAGTTTTCATTAGCTTGTTCAAGTGGATTTGTATACACATGAACAGGATGATGAATCAATTCACTGAATCTTATAGCTCATATATGAACATAACAATCCTTGTTTATGAGGTGTTTGAGGTTCCTACCCTGCCTCTCCTCCTCATGAAGGATTCAGAGAAAACTCTGCTGAAGCTTTTCCCCTCATCAGCATCTAAAATTGGTGCTAAGTAGTGTGCAACATCATATATTTGGCATGCTTCTTATTCAGTATTGAGTATGCTCTTGACTCTGCAATCTGGCTGTACAGCAGCAAGCGTACAGCCTTGCATTAGCCCTATGATTTATTGTCTTGACAAAATTTTGAGTCATGATGTTCAAGAATGTTTATGTTTTAGAAGCCTTGGAATAGCAGGAGAAAATGGAGAACACCAAATTGATCATTAATGCACCTTTTTAAAAGAATTGTGCATTACACGGCAAGGTACACTGCCTTGACAGACTCCTATCACCTGGGTATTTACATTAAATATTTTAAAATAATGCACACACATAGCAATATTCTGTCTATGTAAAGTCCTGCTGAATTCTTAGGAGGGAATAAAAAAGAAAATCAATGAAATCAGATACATTAAGCAAAGTGGAAAATTGCAGGTTGTCCCGGAAATATGGAACTGCACCTTGACAATACTCTCTGGCCCTTCACATTTACAGAGCTCCCAGTCTCAGTGAAATTACTTGCAAAAGTACTTACATGCCTGTTTATCTTCCCCAGGACAGGCCTGGGAAAGCCCTAAAATGTGCCATTACTACAGTCAAAGTACACAAATTAGGGCTGGAACAGGCCTGGATGTGTTTGGTGTTTTGTCTAGTTTTTCCTTTAAAGAGTTTTATTAGAATTGAATTACCATAATAACAAGTTTTTGGAGATGGATATACCAAACAACCAGTATATTTGGGGAACTTCAGTTCATTTTCTTTGTGCTACGTCCTCCTTTGAGAAGGGCTTCACCACAGGCCTCTATGTTCATCAGCTGAGAGAGACATTGCACTCCTCACTGAAAACAGGGAGTGCAGCAAAGTTCTCTTCCAAACTTGCTGTGTAACTTCCTCAGCCGTTCCAGTCATGTGTCTACTCCAAGTAATATATCTAAGAATAGTTTTCCTCGGTGAAGAAAGGTGGTGCTAAGACACTGAGTTCTTCCTGAGCTTCACTGCAGCTTGGATTTTCACTCTGACTCCACCTAGAGACTTCAGTGCTGCATTACTGGCAGCTGGACAGATAACTTCAGCTGAAGTGTATTGATTCATAAGGGCAACCCACAGAGTAGGAATAGGGAGGCTTTGTGACTGAAGGAGGTAACTGAATCTCTTGGGGCTTTTGAGAGGCTAGGTATGTCTGTTCCTACCAGTTAGAAACATCAAGAACAAATGTATCTGACATGTCTTGTTCTAGGAAAGAGCAAGCCTCTTAACATATTAAACAGGGCCCACCGCCACTGGTAACGAGAGAGGGGTGGCCTTGGGAAGCAAGCTTCTAGAAGGAAGCAGGGAGAAGAAAGCTTAGAAGGCAGAATATGACATTTCTGTAGCATCTCCCACTTTCCATCAGTCTGTGAACTCTGATGAGAATCTCTCTTTAGTGCTGGCATTGGTGTCCCAATCAATGCAGGGGAGTAGGGCAGGAAGTCCAGCCATATCTCTTCAGATCTAACACCCTCAGTTCATGAGGTCCTTGACTGAAGTTAAGTGGCTGTTCTGAAATGCGTGAAGGCTTTGTGCAGAGGTTTTGTACTCGTTAGTTATTTACAAGAAAGGACAATATTTTAGAGAAGAATAAAGGAAACAATGACAAACCATGAAACACAATACTTACTAACCCATGTCCCCTCTTCTTTCAGCTTCTCTGAACTCCTCTTCCTGCGCTTCAGAAAAGGTGAGCATTCTCCCTCCTTCATCATCTTCACTGTGTAGACTAGCTGAAGCAAGGGAGACCAGAAGTATCCCTCAGTCCATTTCTACTGCCCTGATCAGCCTCCATCAGGCTGATCCTCTCATACATGGGATTTTTTTTTTCATCAGTTGTAGGGTCACTGTCTTTCAAATCCCTGGCATTTACACCCGCTGCTGATGTATTACTGGCACAGAACTGTGGTACTTCAGGTCTCTATCCAGAGAGAAAGTGAATGCTCCTCCAGAATGGAAAGGGGATTTTGGTGAAGACGGAAACAGAATTTGTAACCTCAAACGAAGGTAATGTGTTGTAAAGAGACTTTGTCCATTTTCAGATCCAGTTAAGGTGAGACTTCAAAGTCTAACCAAGATGACATGTGTTGGGGGTGGTTTTGACCCCAAATCCTGCTGGTGTGTAGAAAACACAAATGTGTAGGAACCAAAATCAACAGTAAGCCCCTCCTTTATTTTGCAATGTATTGAGAAATTTTTATTTTAGTTCTCATATGTTATGTGTGAAAAATTTCTGCCCCTGTATGGTGAGATCTTTCGCCATAACACTCATGATTTTCATGTCTCTATCATATCTGTTTTCACTGGCCTCTTTTTCAAGAAGAAATCTGTAGTGTGGTATGTTGTCTGTGTGTGTGTGAAAGTTACTTCACACCTTTTATTAGCCTTTTGTCTGTTTTAGTGTTCTTTCTAAATCTCCCATGGCATGTCTCATCTGCGTAGTGGCCATTTTAGAGCAGGAGTTCCTTTGTACAATTAGTACACTTGGTGCTACAACTCCTGAACTTCAGGATTTTAGGCACTTACCATAATACTGGTATATGACACTGTTGCACTGATGCCCTGTTGTGATATCAAAACCACTGAGGAATGTGAAGATGTAGCTGATACCTCTGGTAGTGTTTTGTGGTAGGTTTTTCATAGCACACCCGCACGTTAAAGGAAGTGAAATATGTGATTAAGGATTTTCGTCACCAACCTCAGTCTAGGTGTAATGTAGCCACAATTTCCAGGCATTCCCACATGCTGCATATTTTAATGAAAGTGACGGCCAAAGGGTGAGGCAGTGCTGTGGTACATAAAGGGAATCTGTTTATTTTAATTTGCCCAGCATCTATGGAAATTAATAGTAATATATAATTATTTAATAAGTACTTCACAAATCTTTCTTATCTTGACTAACCAACAAGTTACACTCCATGTGTATCTGTTTACGAGCAGACTTCCCTGTTATTCAAAAATAAACCATGGGTTTCTAGACTATACGTTTTCATTATATGCAGTTTTGGGAAGGAGGTTTTACTGCATCAGAATCTACACCAGGTACAGGCCCTGCTTTGGCTTCTTTGCGAAGGTAAACCACAGACTCAGGTTTTTCCAAGTCACTCCACCTCATTTTCTGGTCATTGGTAACTGAGCCAGTGCTTTCTTCTGGGGAAGGCCTACCAGATTCAAGTTGAAGATACTGTGTGAGGTAGGACTTAATGGATGCTGCCATCGCAATCTCCAGTGGTTGGTTTTCCTGATTTGTGGTATTACATGTCTTGCTTCAGGCTGAAGTGTTTCAGTTGCTGGTTCCACCTACACTCACTGAACTTACTTTGCAGTTTCAGGGACTATTCTGTGTCATGCTGAAATCACAGTGTTGATTTCTTTAAAAGACTAGTGTGTTCATTGTTATTCCATCTTCCAGTGTTACCATATGCCTAACATCTAATTTCTATTGTCATTCACAGGCACACGTGTGCCTGTTTGATGGCCTCTAGAAAAAAGTATGAACTTACACAAATGCTGAAATCATACCTTCTCTGCTTTCTTTCAGATATCACCTACAAAAGTGACCCAGCTATTCCCAAACCCATTTGGAAAAGAAACCTTGGCAAGAAACCTGATATTACATTTCTGTGTTACAAACAACTTCCCTTTCCCTGCCTTATTCTCTCGGGTATCCTCTTGGCTTAAGCTGCTTTTTGCTGTCACTGCCTGAGCTGCTGAGGACCTGAATCAGTTCTGCTCATGCATTACAGTGACAATTTTAGCTGTATTCAAGGCCAGAATTTCTTCTTAGAATGGTATAAAATTAGAGACTTTCCTGAGGTCATTGACAATTGAAATGTATGTGTTCATAAAAAAATTCAAACTGAGAATATATTACTAAGGGAATTGGTAACAAGTTTATTTGCTTTTCCATTGAAAGTTTAATCTGGGAGATTTCCAGTTCATACATGGTGGGGAAGGAGAATGTCAAAACTTCAGAGATGATCAGAAATGTTTAGAATTAATAGGACCTAAACTAATATTTCATGTTTGTTGGAATACCCATATGCCTATCAACAGCTAATATTTTTTTCCATTAAAAATATCAAAACTGAGAACTTCAGTATTTACAAATCAAATGTAAAATTTTCAGAAAAGTCAACATGTAACCATGAAACATGCAGTTCTGGTAACTCCAGCATTTCTCTTAATTAGCTATTTTAACCAATTTTGTAGTTTATCCATGCTTTCTGTCCTGCAGCTACAGGACGGCATTTGCTCTACTCTGCGCCTTCTTGTTGCTTTCAGTTAAGCTTTCAAGAACACATACTTTCTGCAGAGTATATTTTTCTTCTCCTCACAGTTAACACCACAGAAAACAACATTCACATACTTGGAGTCTTCTGCTGGTTATTAATTACCATAATGATGTAGAGGGCTGTTATCACTCTAAAAAAGCAAGAGTTTCTCCCACCTTAAGATGTGAGATTACAATAACCCCGTGCATCTGCATCAATGTAACGTTTTTAACAAAAAGTGGTGAAAACAGAAGGAATAACCAAATCAGCTCATACAAAAAACAACTACCTGTAACTTGGAAGTCTGTTTGTAGGTTTTTAATATGGCCTGGCCCTTTTTCTTGAATGCTGGTTGAGTAAAGCTGTTGCTTATTTTGATATCAGAATGTAGGAAGTGGATACTTCTAGAAAGGATAAATCAATAACTCTTTGTTTTACTGTCATATTCTCTGCCTCCACTGATTTCAGTGGGAACTTTGACTCAAAGGCTTAAACATCTGTTACAGCACACAAATAACAACTAATGGTGTGAATTTAGAATAATGTAGAATGGTTTTATTCTGTAATTCAAGATGGTGTGAGACCACAGCCACAAGCTCAAGTCTTGAAGTCAAATGCCCTCTACTGGCCATGAACTGATTCTCTTAGCCTTAAAAACTGCATGCTGAATTCAGAAGAGTTTCTCCGAAGAGAAATTTGCATTTGTCTGCAATATTTTTTTTGATTGTTCTCTGGCAAAGCAGATCAAATTGTTCTGAGTGGCTTAAACTACTCCTATGATTGAGAAGGTAGTTGCTTTTTTCCAGTGTTTTTTGGGAAAGGAAGGCAGAAAAACACTAAGTCAGGAAAGAAAGCGGAAAATTGTAGTTTGTGAGGAAACTGTTACATTTTGTAACAGTGTAGCTTAATGCCTGTGCTAAAATCAAGGCCAAAGTATGAAGAAGCTATGCATTGTCATTGCAAGATTGTGCCGTGAGAAGCCTCTGACCGTGGCAGAAAAAGGGAAAACACAGGACATGCTCAAGGTCATAACAGACGAAAAATCTATGATACGGTCAAGATTACAACCCATGTTTTATGAGTTTTCATTACCTGCACTGAATGAGACAACATCAGACTCTAAGGCGCCTGGGTTCAGTTAGGGAGGGGAAGGGAGAGTGGAAGTATGTTTGTTTATGTAAACTATGAATGCATGAGGACGTTCCCCTTCCTGGAGCTCTTAAGTGACTTTGCCTTTCAACACATGGCCACAGTTCACTAACTCTCTTCTGTGAGACACTCCTGGCACTCAGATGTCTTAGCTGTCCAAAGGGCAAGTTTGCCACTACAGAGTATCTCACTGAAAGCAAGTTGAAGAGCTCTTCCACTGATTTAACTGGTACATGCTCTACTTGTGTGTGCGTTAAGGAATTATTAGAAGTTAGGAAATGACATGGACTTTAGGATGGGCAGTGAGCTTAGCCTAAAGCTTATTTTGCGTAGCTTATCAAGATATTATTGATTAACTGACTTCTGCATTTTTTTCTATACACCAGACTGATTGGAATGTATGGGTTGGGAGGTGAAGAACAGACATGAAACATCCAGGGTTATGGTTTTAGGGTCATAGCAGCTTAACAGCCTTACACCTCAAGCCATATGGCAGGTCATCAACTGCGCCTTTCAGCCTCTAGGAAACAATAAATTTACAGTTTGGGTTTCTGAGGGGACCCTGTGGGAGTTAGCTGCTCAAACCTCACCTGATTTTTTTTATCCTCATTTTTGTTCTCCCCAAAACGGAATTGGGTTTCTTGCCCTTCTTAAGCCCCATGGCAATTGCATGTACAACGTTTATGTCCACCGAATGATATTGAAGCTCCACACCATGCTGGAAATCATGGTGAGGGGTGAGGCATGAACTATTCCTCTGGGAGCTTGTGCCCAGTGTTCTGGCAGAAATCCAGAACTCCTTGTGTCCTGGAGCAGATCACTGAACCTGGAGAGGGTAGAGCAGGAACCCCCAGCATCTAGAAAACAGTGGTGAGGTTTTACCACTCTCTGCCACTTGGGCTGAGCTGAAACAGTTCTGGAGACTGCCTACACAGGTAGCTGTTTTCAACCACTGAGCTCACCAGAAGTCAGCTGTCTCTGGTCTGAGAACTATTTAGTAACTGTTAGGGATACAGCACCAGCTCTAGTCTGAGGAGTTTACCAAGCCAAACAAGAGGGCTGTACCTTCCTCACAACAGTACCACAGGCGGTTGTACCCTTGTATATTGCTGGAGATGCTTCAGGAGCTACACAAAGTCTTTCCTGACAGAGGCTTTGGCAGCCTGCCATGTCTGTGTAACCAGCATCCTAGATGCCTAACCCCCATTGTTACTCTTTAATATATTTTGAATTGGTGTTTTTTCCTCTTCCTGTGTGGAATTTCATTTTTTTGGACAGAAGAGCATAAGGATTGACCAACAGCTTGTCTTGGACTTTGCTTATGCTCTCAAGAGCCAGGCAGTATTATGATGCTATTCTTTCTGTGCTGACCAAGCAGTCTTCAGAACAAAAAAAGTTCTTGGTACACATGTACTGTCTTAGAGTGTCTCTGTTTAACTGTGTGTTATTTTTCTTGTGGATTAAATCAGTTCTTAAATTGTGACTTCTAAAACCAAGAATGTGGGCTGGTTTCTTTCAGCTGTAAAAGCCAGTCTCCAGAATAACTGGTTATATTGTTTTCATGGAAAGCACAGGCATGTAACAACAGGTGTTATAAAACAGCATGTAAAGCACAGTGGAGAAGGGACGTGTTTGAGTGCTGTCTTTGCTATTTGTCTTCCAGCAGAAACCCTTTCAGAACAGTGCAGGGCAGAAAAGCAAACTCTTGCAAAGTGCCATGAACACGTTACAGATTTGGCAATTTTTCTTTCTTCAAAGAAATGCCTCAGCTCTACTTCTGCCATTGGACTCTGCAGTCAGACTTGTGTACCTACAGCAGGCATCCACTGGTTTTGCTGGGGCCTTCTGAACAGCAGTGTCTGTCCCTGCTGAGGTCCTCTGAAAGACTGGCAGTCTTTCATAAAAAACAAAAGCACGTCCTTATTTTAGAGCTTTTACTTTGTGAATTATGGTGAAATACCGAACAAATTCACCAAGACACTTGGCTTTAAAATATTTCTCAATATAGCAGCACATTGCTTTCACCAACAGAAGAGATATGGATTTGGGTAAACTGACTGAATTTTCACATGCTGCACCCTTTTCCTGTACACATTATTTTTGGGGATTCAGATCATGATCTTCTGAATTTAGTTTAGCTGAAGATGATTTCTCTGGCATGTTTCTGTGTCGTTCTTCTGTGAGGAGACATCTACTTGTTAAACTGTACTTCAGTTACGAATACTTCAGTTACGAAAGTTTTTTCTCTGCTCCCTTTCATGCTCATGTTTACATTTTAAATCCTCTTAAGCCCTCCTGCACTCTCCTCTTGAGGACCTCAGATTGTTTTTAAGCTTTGCTTTGGATATCTGGTTTATCTGTTCTTTGGTTTAAGGATTTTTTCTGTCTCCAGACTCCCACCATAGAAAAAAACTTGGAGGGGCTATCTTCTAAATGCATCCTGCTGCTGCTCTGTAAGTAGGCAGCTCTTGTCCTGTAGGCTGGACTTCATATTTAGCAATGCTTCTTCTGATACATCACTGCCTGAACTGAGTACACGTTAACATAAGTCAACAAAAAAGAAGTAGAAAGTATCCTGATGGTGGCTCTTGATCTCATTTGAAAAGAAGAGATTTGAACTTTGCATGGAAAGAAGCAGAGACATGCTTCAAGTTCAGCAGCCTGTGTAGAGGGTTATAAGGGGGGAAGGGATGAAAGAAAGTATAGATGTCAATGTGACCTTTTGGATAAAACTTGGGATAACTTCCACGGAAAGGGACAGCTACAAATGGTTTTCCCATAAAACCTTCTTAAAGGACTGGTGACTCCAGTTGAACGCTGCCAGTCAATGTCTGTTGATGGTCTAAGCTGTTTTCAGGTGTGCTTATGTTATCACAGCACGTGGATGCCCACTACTTATGCATATGACTACCTATGTTCTGGAAAGGGCTTGAAACATATTAGTGAGGCTGGGCTGACATTCCCCCCACCCCTATCTAAGAAGTGTCTGGCCTCTCCATGTGCACTTGCTGAAGTGTTAGAAACACTTTCAACATCCTAAGCCCTTCTATTTTGTTTTGGTTTAGTTAGCTGGCTTTTTTGTTGGTTTTGTTTTTGAATTTGTATAAATTGAACATGTTCATTTCTGTAAGGTAAAGGTAGATCCTGCAAAGACTTGATTTAATCCACAATGTGTTAAATGCCCATCATGTGGCATTTTACAGCACAGAAAGCAGCAGAGTTCGACAGAATGTGCTGTGGGCATCTAACAGATATAAGCCAGTATCTATCAGGCAGTAAGAGCACTTAAAGCTTTTGGAACAAAGCCAGGCTCTTGTCATTCTTTCGCAGGGCTAATACGGCGGAAGCAGCCAACTGCTAGTCCTAGTTCTGTTTTTATTTATCAAGCTGAACATAATAGTGCACACCATCTCCTCTTCAGAGTAGGGAAGAAGGGCAGCATCAACAAATCAATGTGCAGAACATAAACAAATGAGCTTCTTGGTCAAAAAGGCATCTCTCAGATCTGAAGATTACCTTCCTGTTTTCTCTTGAAATGTCAGTTTGCTGCCATTCCTTTTGTTTAGGTTGGTGACTAAGTGCTTCAGCCATTGGTGGGAAAGTCAGTTCTCTCTGGCACATTCTTGAGCTGAAGAGGAATAACCTGTGCAAACAGGGTCTGAGGCACCCAGCGGGAACAGAATGGGACTGCAGCCAGACAAGGAGTGTTGTAGCAGCATGGAGCAGGCACCAGCCTGGGAACAAGCATCCCAGCCACGTGCCAGCAGGGTGAGGTCCAGAGTAAGTCATTTCTAATCAGCATGCCCTCATACCTGCTTGGAGGGCAAGTTCTGCCAGACCCCGTGAGGAAGCATCACGCGTTATCATCACCCTCCTTTCCCCACAAGGGTCCTTGCAGGGACTGTCTCTCTGAAGGTGCTTCTGGTAAAACAGGGAAATTCTGCATACGTGTATCTGCTTCAGCAGGAAAATGGGTGACTCCCTTCAGCCCCATGGCCATAGACAATCCTGCATTTTCACCAGAAATACAGCCCAGCTAGTTGATAGTTAGCATTTTGTTTCTGTGAGGATGGTCCCAGATATTGGTAAGACCAAGTATGACATATGGGCAGGAGAGCAGGGACTTGAAAGGCAATGCTTCTTCCTCCCCAAGGCCCAGGGCCTTCCCAGACGAGTGCTTTGCCTCCCTGATGAGCTGCTGCTCCTCACTATCAGCTGCTGTAGTGCTGTTTCCCTGGCAGCAGAACTTCTGAGAGGGGTGGATTGTGCCCTGTTTTGCCATATGCTGTTTTTTAAATTATTGTTTTTTTAATCTGGTTTATTGTGAGGTGGGAAATACTTAAGACTTTAATGGAAGATTATTTCTAAGGATATTTCTTGAAAGCTGACCCTAGAACACTACATACAATCTGCAGTTACTGGTAAGCAGCACCTGAAACATGAACTGCAAGGGTGTTACTAAAATGAAATACTGAGATAGGATCCTCGAATAGTTGGGAAGGAATCACAATTCTGCATTTATCACTTTGTGTTAACATCTCTTACAACAACCAATAAGAACAAAAAAAATGTACAATCATTGAATTACAAAGTGGGTTAATCACTGGCAGCATATGACCTGTAATCATTTAATTATACTATTCAATCTATTTGATTGTAATGGGATGTGTTCAGTTGAATCACTGTAAATCGTTGCTGAAACATTACTTATTACATTTGTCTGACTGTTCCAGTGGCCTGCAAGGTCTTTTCTAAATGCAGGTGAAAACAGGAGACAAAGTCTCTAGTTGCTTACATCACTGCTCACTATAAGCAAGTTACTGCTTCCCATAGAGCTTCGAAAAAGCTGTTAAATGAGAGAAACAATGATTTATAACAGCTCCAAGTCTAAAGAACATTCTAGTACAAAAAAAAAAAAAAAAAAGCATTTAGAGAGCTTGCTCTTTACCTTCATCTTTACCTTCATCAATGCTGCAAGGCTCCTAGTAACAGGAGCTCTATGTAAGAGCACTGCAGACTGACTAGACCCATCCAGCTATCACTTGTGGCACTGGCAGCATGCCCAGGGACTCATAATCAAAGTGTTCAGAGCTTACAAACTGTAGGGTGTTGCGCAGACAACAACAAACAAAGTGCTTGGCACTAGAGAACTCATCATAAACCCTTTCATGAAAGTAGACTGTTACAGTGAAAAAAAGATGATGCTCTTGACTAACATGTTAGAAAACCTGGATGATATATTGTGTGCCTTCAGCACAAAAATATAGCTAGCTTCTTAAATCTCTGGCAATCACTTATTCAAGAGAAGTTTATCTTTACAAAAGATCATTAAAAACATGGAAGTAATACATAGACACTGAAAAACACATTTTAAGGGATCAAGCCAATTAAACATTATTTAAACAAGCACTGGGATATCTTTCCAGGGGAGGGAAAGATGTCATCAACACCTAAAATACTTTTTTTCGGGGAGGTTGGAGACAACTTTTGTAGAAAAAACTGTCCTGTTCAAGTTAGGTCATATTGGGTAGACATGTGAAGAACAAAAGATCAATAATTAAAGCTGAGACAAAAAAGGAAGTTCTCTCTAAAAATGTTTCAGTTATATCCTTTTTTTTTTTTTTTTTTTTTCTGTATTGCATTCAGCCCCAAATAATCTGTGCTTAAACAAGGGAGGCAGATGAAATAATACTTTCCCAGTCACAGTGACCAACAGAAGACAGGTGACTACATAGTGAATGTGCATCTAGGACTACCTAAGTTCAAATAAGTTTAAATACGTGACATGAATGCAGCTGAAGCAAAAAGCTGTGGTTAGTAGCATTACGTGTTTGCCTGAGGCTGAGCTTCCACCACATCTCCTGTTGAAGATCTTCTGAAAATGCAAAGCAAGATAGCTCATAATTCTCACACTTATTCAAGGTAACTATTTATTAGGACAGGGCACTTAACGGATTACAGGAGACCTAGGCTCACCTCTTGTACTCTTTGAGTTACAGAATCTGCCTCCCTCCTCCTGATTTTTGACGTAAGTCCAAGCCAGCTTAATTCACACAACCTTCTGCTCTGTTGTTAAGACAGCAGTGCAGGGAAATGTTACATGCTAAAGAGCTTTATCCAGTCACTTGATACACTCAGGAAACAATTGTACTCAGCTGGATAGCTGCTTCCTGGATGAGTATTCTGGAATTTAATTCCCTTTCCTCTGAAGCCCTGTAATCAACTATATGTAGAAAGATCATTTGAGACTTTCAGTCAGCCCTTTGCTGTGTCAGTTACTGATGTCAAGTTGTGGATTTCTGTCAGAGAAATAAAGGAAGACTGGCTCATGGACTGCCATTTGCTGAAGAGTCAGCACCACAACAGTGCTGCGGTCTTTGTGTTTTTGGAAATTGTATGACTGCTTTCACATGGAGTGGATCCAGAACTAATAAACCTTGCTGGAACCATGTTGACTCCGCATGGAACTACAAGTGGTCCAGAGAGAGCTGTAAAATCTTCCCAGTAGTCTCTTGTGGAGAAGGTTCAGCAGCATACAAACCAGAAGGAAGCACGCAGGCACAGACCAGCCAGCGTCAGATCTCAGGGTACCTTAAAGCGGGGGTCTGTGAAGTGATAAGGGTGTGTGTTCTGAAATCCTGAATGCGCCAGGAGCACCCCGCCTCCCACAAAGGGAACACCTCACCCTGAGTGCTGACCAAAACAGAGAACAGCAATTTTTCATGCATCTTGTTTGCCATTAAACTCCAGGCTGACTGCAGCTCAAGTCCATGCTGGATTATCCAGCTGGATTACTGAATTATTAGAGATAATAATAGAGATTATTATCTCTAGCAGAGACCTTAGCTGGCTCTCTTTACATGCTTGGATCCAAGGTCCTGTAAATTTCTTAGAAAGCTTATTTGCTATAGATCAGGGTGTTTGCATGTGCCCATCTCCAATAGCACACTACACTGTTTCCATGTGCCCATCTCCTCTGGGAAATAAATATTACAAAATCATCTCCAGATGAACTGGTGCTCATAAACATGACCAGACAAAACAAAGTCAAGGCAGAGTGGAAGATTTTGTGGTGTACTGAATAGTGAAATACCTGCTTTGTTTTGGGTAAAGAAAAAGCTTAGCGCCTCTCAAACTACTTTCTTACCTGAAGTAAAGAATCGAATCTTTAACACTCAGTGGAACTCATGGAGTCAGAGCTAAATGTCACCATCGTCTCATGTTGGGTTAGAAACTATTGGCTTTTCCACTTTAGGTCATAACAAGAAATACTCATTTCACTCCACACTGAATTTATGTTGTGGTTATTCAGCAAGGAATAGCCATTTTCATTCTGTTTTATTCCATTTTTCAATAGGACAAGAGAAAAAATTAAATGAAGAGTGGAGAAGCACAAGGTTGGTCAGAGAATGGCTGGAGAGCAGCCCTGAATAAAAATATTTGGGGGTGTCAGTTGATGAAATGGCTCAAAATTTCAACATTCATGATGAACTCGGTTGGCTCAACACGAGCCGACAGATGGTCAACTACATCCTGGGCTACATCAAGAGAAGCACGACCAGCAGGGAGAGGGAGGTGATTCTGCCCCTCTGCTCTGCTCTCGTGAGACCTCACCTGGAGTACTGAGTCCAGTTCTGGAGCAGTTTAGGCTAAACCTTAGGAAGAAATTCTTTCCTGTGAGGGTGGTGAGACACTGGCACAGGTTGCCCAGAGAGGCTGTGGCTGCCCCCTCCCTGGCAGTGTTCAAGGCCAGGCTGGATGGGGCTCTGAGCAACCTGGTCTGGTGGGAGGTGTCCCTGCCCATGGCAGGGGAGTTGGAACTAGATGATCTTTGAGGTCGCTTCCAACCCAAACCATTCTGTGATTCTATATAAATGGTTTTGGTGGGAAGCAGGAACATAAAATATGTAAGAAATCAGTTTCTCCAGTTCTGTTTTTGTTATTATCATTGTCACTGCTATTGTTGTATTGCACTGGGCTTCTTTTAGCTTTTTAAGAGACAACTGGACTGCCTGGTGAGGACGTATGCTTTATTTTAGGTGGGCTGGAGGTGACAAGAAAGAGGGATTATCTATTAGTAATTCAAAACCACAAAATCCTAGCAGTTTTCTGTACACTCTTTGATATCATACATCTTTGAAGAAGGCTTAACCTACTGGGGTTTTCACTGGAGTTTATTTATTAAACAATTTGAGAGAAATTGCAGAACCTGTAGAACATCAAACTGGTTGTCAGGAATTCCTGGCACTAAAAATACATCTGACCCATGTTAGTAGCTTAAGGTCAGAATATCCATCTCCCCATCTCTGCGAGGGATGTTTCTTTCCTGTGTTTGGAGAATGTTTTGACCTTATAACAGGAATTTTTGCTGCCAAACCTGCAGGTAGGGTCTATTAGCCATAGAATAAATCAGTGACACATTACAGTTTCTGGAGAGGACCTGGTTTATGCCTAGGAAGGAACATAGGCAGAATGAGCTCAGGTCTGTCAGTGCCTACATAAGAACACATGTCAGTACTAATGTCAAGCCAAGCAATGCAATGTTCAGCAAGCAATGTTCAGCTAATGTAATGGCTGTGGTGCCTTTGTCAGGTAAGCACATAACAAAAGCCAAGTTCATTGGATTTTTACACTGTGTGTGATAATAAGGGGCAAGAGATTGTTAATTTGAAAGAAGGAGCAGGCAACCTAATTTTCCTATTCAAGTAACAGAGAGCACTGAGTTAACCAGTTCATAAAGGGATTTGGGCATTTGCTTTCCAGTCTTTGGTTGGCTATTTTTGGAACTTTCAGATGTAAGCAAAATGAAAGTCGTTCAGTTTTGAGAGAAAGCCTGTTCTTAAGAAATTTAAAATCCAGTTTTAGAAACAAAGGAGATTTTGAGCAATTCATCTGGGAATAAAGTCTGATAAAATTTCTTCTAGCCAGCAAGAACCATAGTGTGCAGGTGAAGTCTGTCTGGATGAATGTTAGTGTTATCTAAGGACCAAGTTTATTTTTTTAGCAATGGAAGTCCTAGCAACTATAATCTCCGAGACAATAACTTTTGATGAATACAACTACTTCTTTCTTTAAATACATGCTTTAATATTAATTTTAAGCTGTCCTCTACTCCTCTTCTTCGCATAATTTGCGTAATTTCTTATAGAGAGCAGATTCATTCCCAGGGAGGGATGTGTTGATGGCCATTTAAGTACAAACCAATATACCTGGCTGAGAAAGCCAACCAGTGGTACCTGGCAGAAAACATTTAAGAGGGATCACCCTGTCCTAAACCTGTTCACCATGTATTAGCTGTTTTTCTTTGTGAGAGGTAAGACCATGAATTTAGATGGGTCTTAGGAAAGACCAAGTGTAAATATTTTCTTTAGGGTGATAAAAGCCCACCTAAGGTCAAAAAGAACTGAAAAATAGAAGCAGTTAATAAACAAATACGAAGAAACAAAATGTTAGGTGGTTCATACTGTGTGCAATTACATCTGAACATAGTAAAAGTTAAGAACAGGAAATAGGTGATAGATTTTCTAAATAAAGAAGTTTGTTTTAAACCTAACTGAAAGTTTTTTGTGAAGTTAGACATGCAGGCAAACAGTTATTTTCAGCCATATTTTATTCCTTTATATTCTGTGTATACATATAAACTGCAGGAACGTTGGAAAATATATAATTAAACTAACTAGTATTGACTTTGCTCAAGGTGATCTACTTATTTCTCTCTGTGTAGACACACACACACACAGAAATGCAGAGCTTTTTTGATGATGTTACAATTTCATAAATAACAAATCTTTTAGTAGGATCCTTTATTATCCACCCAAAGTATGTTGGGACATGATGGTGATATCCTTGGGAACACTTGCAGAACCAGATTCCTAATTAAAAAATATATTTGCTTTCTGTGTACATATTGTGAAAAAATCAGTCAAGATAACTGCATCTCTAAAGCATAAGATGTTGGCCCATAAAAAACACAGAATTATTAGAGGGTACAAATATAACGTAAAAGATCTCTACGGTGTTCATTTAAAATTCTTTTTTCGACTTCCCAGAGGGTCGCTAGAAAGATGAAAAAAAAAAAAAAGAAAAAGGAAGAATTAAAAAAAAAAAAAAAGAAAAAAGGGGAAAATAGTACAGAAGACCCAAGAAAGTAAGTTTAGATACACCTATTACAAAATAGGTGTATCATATACACGCATATAATAAATACTGATACACTTTTTTTAAAATTGAAGTCTTGAAGTAATTGTAAGGCTTATTCACAAACTTTCTCATAGCTTCTTCCAAACCTTTGTACTCACAGTTTTTGCATTATGCAGAATTTATAGTATGCATTTTTTCTCATGGCGAACTCTAATTTATCCAGATTAAGTGTAATTCTTCCCTGTTGTATGCATTCTCCTTATCAGGGAGAAACTGTCTTTAATCCAGAATCACTTTTTGCCCCAGATAACTAAGTTTTCCACAACAGGAACAGGCTTCTGAAGAATAGAAACTCCTAAGTAAAAAAAAAAAATACTCTACCAAAGAGAGTGAAAATCTTTCAGTATGGATTAATTTAGCCAAATCAATGCTTTCAAATGCTCAAAACCTGTAATTTCTGTTATGCTTGTGGACTTTCTCCCAGGACCCAATATTATTTTGTTCTATGCGCCTACATTAATGGGAGTAGTCTGTTACTTTTACTGGTATATTTTGATGTCATTTACTCCTTATAAATAAAGACAGATTAATTTTCTTCTGTCCTCTGTTTTATTATGAGGTCTGCATAAACTCAGTAGAGTTAAATACTTGGACGTAACTCGTAATAATTTCCTTTCTCATTGAAATGTGAGGGAGATAGATATTTGTTTTATAATTATGTTTATGTATAGAAATACAAGTATCTAATACCTACATGTATTTTCATGGTGTTGTGATTACTGTAAAGCTGGACGATTGTTGTTTCTACATCTCTGGAGACTTGAGAGCATTCCCTCCTGTGTGTGTCTCACACTTCTGTTTCCACATTCACTTGTGAGAATGCTATCACCGAATCATTAAAATGTGAATCACTGTCCTGTGTTTGCCACATCAGCACAACTTCTTGCTGTCCCAGTTTTATCCCTTGCTCAATGTTGTGTTTCTCTACAGCTAGCATTCTGTATGCTGGTGTTAGAGGCAGTTTCACAGTCTCAATAACCAGAACAGGATGGGACATGCACCCTTTTAACAAATCATACTTTTTAGGTAGGAACTGGAGCCCAGCTGGACCCTAGAGAGTGTATAAGAGGAAGGCTAGAGTGACAGAAAACACACCATGAACAGAATTTCGGTGGGAGTAAGAGGTGCAGTAATACATCAGTAATTATATATATACATATATAAACAATTAGAGAGCTATTCATATTTTAATATTATTCGTGAGCTCCGTACCACACTAAAAATTGTTTTGTTTGCCACTAGTCTGTAGGAACTGTATTTATGGCTGAGAGCCTGGGATTATAAAACTCTGAACAACTGTAGAACAAAAAGTGGAAACACAAGTCCTTTGGACTGCTGCTCAGCCACAAGAACTAGCTGCCTCTGCTCTTTTCAGGCCTAAGAATTATGTTTTACATCATATTACTGATGATGAAAATGTGGTCTACCTTCAAGGCACTGTTGTTCCGAAAAACACAGTTTATAAGTACATCTGATGTTTTTCACACACACAGATGTGCAGAAATAAAGAGCTGGAGTAGAAGCAGTGAAATTAGCATTCTGCACTGTTGTTTTCCATATGGTAGGCCATGGAAATCAGTTAATGGAAGCATATGGGTGTCTGGTTTGCCTTAGAATCACAGAGTGCACAGGTTCCCTAAGGCGAAAGGCTGCAAGACTGTATGTGGGATGTATGTGGGATGTTTAAGTCAGTCCTTTCTGTGAAATCTGTGTTGAGTTATGAAACATTGCCATCTACAAGTTACACATCAA
>VXAV01009919.1:145794-176016 GCA_013399715.1 Alectura lathami | reverse complement strand
TGTGTTTTCTGAGACAAACTTAGTTACCTGCCCTATACAGTGAATAACTAGATCTTATTCTTTTACCTACATTTAGACAGACAGTAGAGTGGATACAGAAGTTAAACTCTAGTAGCAGAGCTCAGAGTAACCTACATTAGTTTAGAATGGCTAGCAATCTTCATCTAATAACCAGAGATTTTGTTTGCAAGTTAAAATCAATTTCCAGTCAAGAACTAATAAATTCCTAGAAACTGTGTACTTGGTTGCCTTAGTTTGGTTTATGGATGTTAGTTCTAAGTTTGTCTGAAGAACAGATAAGCACTGAGTATTAATGTCTAACTTCAGATTTTCTGTTCAGGACTGTCTGCAAACAGATATAAAGAGAAACAGAGGAAGAGTCATTCTTTTGGTTTGGTGTTTCTCTGTTAATGGATTATTACATGACCAAAATACCTCTGGTTGTTGTTTTCTGATTTGCTTTTGTTTCTTTTAGAAGAACACGTGTTTCTAAACAGAGAGATGTTTAGAAGCTGTTCTCTACTACTGTATGTCTATTTTCACATTCCTTCACAATTCTTCTCTAGACTTAGCATGACACTAGTTAAGTGTTGTCCATTCATAGCATTCTCCTAATAAATACATCTAAAATCTACTCTCTTTCTTCTAGAAAATCAAGACCAAATGAGAAGTATCATTGTTATTTCAATACCTATAAATTCAGCTGTATTTTTTTAATATCCCTGATATTTTCAACCTTTTTTCTTTAATTTCCCTGTCATTAACAGAAATGTGATTATCAGATGTCAGTGTTATTTTTGGCAAGACTTCTGTACCAGTAGAAACTTTCAGTTTCAGCACTGATACTTTTCTCCAATAAGGGCTCATTATGTAAGAACAAACTCTTCATTTTTATTACGTTTGCACTTTTTAAGAATTTCTGTAATCACTTAGATGGATGGAAATCACTGGTATAGATTTCAAGAACAACACTAGAGATTTAATATACAAAATCATTTGGGCTAGTTCTGCTGTGTTGTGTGGCCAAAACAGTTGTTAAATACTTTTTGACATTTAGCGCTGTCTTCCCAAACAAATCGCAGCAACACTTTTTCTCTGACAATTTTTTCTCTCGTGAAAGGCTATGTACATGGGCTGCAAAACATCCATCAGAAAATCAACTCACTTTAAGAAGTTCAAGTATCCTCATTCTGTGTTGCTGAAGAAGACAAACATTGAGAAGAGCAATAGAATTGGGCTCCTCTGAGAAAAGTGAGACTTTTCAGTGCATGCATTATACAAGAATAGTGGACAGCACTGTAAGTTACAAAGCAGTCACACCACACCCGTTTACCCCATCATCTAAAATCATATGGGATGAATCTCCCCAGTGCTCATGTGAATCAATACGTTGGTCCTACAGCATGGATAATCTGCCTCCACTTTGTCAGACCTATGCAGTAATGCTGATATTGCCAGTCTGGGTGTTCAAAGAACTGTCTCTGTTAGCACTGCAACTTCCGTGTTTTGTCCTACAAATAAGTAGGGCACTACATTCATTCCACACACATGATATAAAAATATTATTCAGAAGACAGTCAAACATTTGAAACAGATAGTCAAAAATATCAACAGAAGTCTGGATCTGCAAACATTTTGTAGCAATACTTGTGACAACACCGATTAAAAGCAAAAATGCTGCTTTAAAAAGTCACTAAAAACAGACCTGGTACTTCAGTTGTTGACTCATACACTTAGAAATTCCCTGTCGCATCACCTCTCACCATTTAGGAATAAAGATACATTTTTACCTTTAGTTCCAAACAGTCCACTTTTCCTCCGAAGTAGTGAACTGCAAAACACTGTACACAGTTCTCATGATATTTCATAGAATCATAGAATCAAAGAACCATAGAATCTTTTGAGTTGGAAGGGACTTTTAGAGGCCATCTAGTCCAACTCCCCTGTAATGAACAGAGACATCTACAGCTAGATGAAGTTGCTCAGAGCCCCAACCAGCCTGAACTTAAAGGTCTCCAGGGATGGGGCATCCTACACCTCTCTGGGCAACCTGTGCCAGTGCTTCACCACACTTATTCTAAAAAACATTTTCCTAATATCTAGCCTAAATCTCCCCTCTCTCAATTTGAAACCATTTCCCCATGTCCTATCACAACAGACCGCACTAAATGGTCTGTCCCCTTCTTTCATGTAGCCCCTCATTAGACACTGAAAAGCCGCTATCAGGTCTCCCCGGAGCCTTCTCTTCTCCAGGTTGAACAGCCCCAGCTCCCTCCCTCTCCTCACAGGGGAGGTGTTCCATCCCTTGAATCATTTTTGTGGCCCTTCTCTGGACATGCCCCAACAGCTCCATGTCTTTCCTGTAGTGAGGACTACACATCTGGTCACAGTACTTCAGGTGGGGTCAGACCAGCGCAGAGTAGAGGGGCAGGATCACCTGCCTCGCCCTACTGGCCACGCTTCTTTTCATGCAGCCCAGGATGTGGTTGGCTTTCTGGGCTGCTGGGGCACACTGCTGGCTCACGTCCATCTCCTCATCCATTTGAATCTCCAAGTCCCTTTCTGCAGGGCACTTCTCAATCCTTCTGTCTCCCTGCTTGTACTGATAGTGGGGGTTGCTGTGACCCAGGTGCAAGACCTCGCACTTGGCTTTCTTGAAGACCATTAGGTTCTCCTGGGCACACAGCTCAAGCCTGTCTAAGTCTCTCTGGATGGCATCCCATCCCTCATTTGTGGTGAGCACACCACATATCTCCGTCACTCGCAAACTTGCTGAGGCTGCACTCAATCCCACTGTTGATGTCACTGATGAAGATACGAAAGATTATTGGTCTCAGTATGGACCCCTGAAGGGCACCACTCGTCACTGATCTCCATCCGGACATTGATCCACTGACCACTACTCTCTGGGTATGACCTTGCAACCAGTTCCTCGTCCACTGAACCTTCCACCCATCAAATCCACATTTTTCCAGTTTAGAGAGAAGCAAGTTATGGGGAACCATGTCACAGGCCTTACATCACTGATGACATCACTGGCTCTTCCCTTGTCCACCAATGCAGTTATGCCATCGTAGAAGGCCACTAGTTTGGTCAGGCAGGACTTGCCCTTGGTGAAGCCATGCTGGTTGTCTCGCAGTGCCTCCCTGTCTTCCATGTGCCTTAGCATAACCTCCAGGAGGACCAGTTCCATGATCTGTCCTGGCACAGAGGTGAGGCTGACAGGCTGGTAGTTCCCTGGCTCATCCTTTCTACCTTTCTTAAAAATGTGTGTAACACTGCCTTCTTCCAGTCACCAGGGACTTCACCTGAGTGCTGTGACTCCTCCTATTGTTTGACTCTTTCTTTTAGTAAAGCCTAATGTAATCACTGCCTGTTCAGCTCTAATAGTAAGAAACCACTGACACAGTTATGATCCCTGATACACTTGTGTGTTTGGATATGTTTTGTTGTTTATAGCTTGCAGTCCTTATTGCCATTTCCTACTTTAACTGAGCAACGGCGGTTTATTCTTCTCACTATTCATCCTTCATCTTTGCAAATCCAAGAGTAAATCCCTACCAATTTTTTTGGGGGGTAGTGGGGGATGGGGGGTGGATATGTAAACAAATCCTTAACTAATCAGTTGTTAAGAATCAGTACCAGATTACACTAACATCGTTTGAAAATCGAATTGGGGGAGGGGAAGGGAAAACACTTAACAATTCACAATGTATGTTGTAAATCTAGCTGACAGAAGATAAACTTCTCCAACACTGTGGCAATGAAAGTAGTGTTGATCTATATAGCTGCAGATGTGGCTCCAGGGTGCAATCTGTCCAGCTGCTCAATATCAGTGCTGCCACATGGGCACTGCAATAGGAAAGATAAATAATAAACCTCTTAGTCAAAGAGATAAATACAATCAACTGCTGCTAGTTTTCACACCAAAAGCCTGGTGGTTCCCATTGTTATGGAGAGAGAGTACTTCTTTGAGGTATCTGATGAAACCAAAGAGAAGAAGAATAAAGAATTCCCTCATTAACTCTTTAAGTTAGGCAAGCAAGAAAAGATTTTGGAATTTATCTTCTAGCTTGTAATAAGTTATGCCAAAGTACACTTTAAAAACAAAGATTATGTAGGAAATTTAGTATACTAAAAGTCTGGTACTTGATTCCACTGCACATGACATTGATGAAAACAGTTAATTTTAACTGAGCGGTACCTGGTTTTATGTGCCGAACAGAATTACATTTACTGACTTGTCCACCAAATCCAGAAAGTCAAAGGAGAAGTACTGTTTTTCTTCACTCTTCACAATGCTGTGAATACAGGGTTAACCTGGTGGAAGTCAGAGCAATTACTTCAGTTACAAGCCTGAAGCATGTGAGAGAAGAATCAGGTGCAAGCAGTGCATTTAGTGGACACGTGCTAGTTAAGAATAGATCAGTCATTTCACCAGCAACAACAGGGTAACAATAAGGTGGCTTAAAAATACATATGGCCAAAGCACATAAACTGGAGCCTATAGCTCCACATAGCTGAGCTGCAAATACGTAAAAACTTAAATCCAGCCATTAAATCCTGGATTCATTAATGAAAATTTCCTATCTGTAGAAACATGTTACTAACATATTTTGCCATTTCTGCCTTTATATCTTTTAATTAAAAATTAAACTCTCTCATATTTTGAAAGAATTTCTTGCATTTGAAAGATCTTTTCTTTCTGTGATCGATAACACATCGCTGACAATCTCATTTCTCTGGTTAATAGGAAATGACATTTGATGGATTAATGAGGTTCAGATAGGAAATATTACAATGTTTCCACCTTAATTTTGTCTTGGGGCAAGTGACTGAAATGCTGCTGGTGTAAACTTATCAAGAAGTCTGAGTGTAGGCTTAAAAAATTGAATAATATAATGAAATTCTCTGCCAGGCAGGTGGAAGGACACTGCCTGCAGGACTGTGTTTTCTGATGCTATCCAGGGAGATAATGAATCCATGTCTATGGAAATTGATTCATTAATATTTCATTGAGTAGGCTTCACTACAATTCATGAACTGCCCCTAGAAATTCAATAAGTGAATTCAATGAGTTACACAGCTTAACAAATCTGGAGCAAAAGTAAAAATACTATGAGCTGGTAATTACCGATGGAATTTGCTGTGTGAAGTGAGCCCTGGCTACAGTATTTTGTGGCTTTTTTATCTTCAGGAAAGTCTAAACAAAACAGCTGCAAGTCTTCATTCACATGTGGACCCAGAAATATCGAACTGCTATGGTCCTTAAAGGAAAACTTACTTCTCAATGCTTTGGTTTGTCTGAAATTAGAGCTTGAGAGCTGCCCTTGCGTTTTTCAGTGGTATTTACCTTTATAATGAGCTCCTGCTACATGACAACTAAGCCTTGTCAGGTGCGATTGCAGAACCCATAGCACACTGTGACATAAATCTCACTATTCTATCACCATTTGAGAGTCTGTGGGAAAGAAAAGTTTTACCCAGCAGCACACAATTAAGCTTGTTATTTTGCTACATTTTGTGCAATCAAAGGATATGGGACAGATGTGAACATTTAAGCTATCTTAGAAGAAAGCATAATGATTGAACATCATACATAGCTGAGGTTTGGGGTCAGAAACGCATTCATGCCAGTAGCTCAATTTACCATGCAGAACTGGCATCAAAGGGACTGATTAGGAAAAGGGATTCAAATTACCTTGTCTACCAAATAACTGGTCTTTGAATATTTGTAAAAAGGAACCAATAAATAACTTTATTTTTCATTTTGTATCAGTGTCTCCAAGACCATGTCTAACTAACCTGTATTGATGTCTTTTAATTAAACCATGCTTGATATGCTTACACTGCAGTGGTGCATACTGAGTGTGCATGCTAGACATTCCAGATAAAGTAATTATGCTATTTGTCACTGTCATGATTAATGTGTGACAGCTGTTATGACAGCTGTGCCACTGTTTTGTCACAACACTATGTTCATCCATAACAAAATTAGGTGTCTCACTCTAAGGTACACGGTTGCTGCTATTTCCCTAAGAAGACAACAATGAAGAAAACCGAGAAGGAATATTACATGAACTCTGTGAGAAATAAGAGAAATGACATCTTTATTTTTTCTTTAAATGATGATGTAGCCTGCCTGCATTGGAAGTATAGATAGCTCACCTTTAGCAAACAAGCTGTCACACAGAGCCAATCCACCACTAATCTAACTAACAAGGTCTTTGTATGTGAAGGGATTGCTTCATAATTTGAATTCACTGTGTCAGGCAAGGCATTAGATGTTATCTAAATTAGCATTGGCTGTAACTTTTCTATCTGTAAGAGTGGTGGTGGGAGGTCAAGAGAAAAAGTAAAGGCTGTATGTAACAGAGCTGGACCCCTATTTTTTCTTGAGTAGCTAATCAAGCAAGAGCAAAAGAAATAACCCTCTGTGCATTTGCTCCCACCCTTTTCCCTGACACATAGAGATCTCCACTTGTTTTATGCTAACTGAAATCTAACTCCAAAATGAACATTAAATAATTTAAATATTATTATTAACATTATCTACTACAATTTCTTATGAAGTTCTGAGACCAGATAGTAAAAATCATTAAAGAACTTGATGTGAAGACACAGATGGCTACAATAAAGCACTGTTTCATTATCCTATAAGTTTTGGTGGCATGTTTATTGTGTGGGTTCTTGAAGTACAGAAGAATGTACCCTGGCTTCTGTTTACTTTGAAAGATAAGCAGTGATATCCTTAGAGTAGGAAAATATATATCCTGCCAAACATGCAGATTTCTACTAATATATATATGTATATATGTACTTAAAACTAAGAAAATTTATTTTCCTGGTAGAACAATTTGGAAATGATAAACACCTGTTTTAATTCTACCTTATTTTCTCCATAATTTAGTTTAGATTGGACACATGTGGTCTATTTTACTATGATATCCTACTCTCAGATTTTGAGGAAGAGTATTCCTGGTGCTAATTACATTTTATCCCATGTCTAGGATAAAAGAAAATAACTAAATTACTGTAGCTACTAGACATTTTATTTGTAATATATACAGAGAGTTTCCAGATTTCAGGGAGTTAGTTAATGAAACAACCTGGGAAACTGCCCTCAAGGACAAGGGAGTGGAGCAGAACTGGCAGATCTTTAAGGAAACTTTCCCTAGTGCCCAAGAACTCTACATCCCCAGGTGTATGAAGGCAGGAAAGGAAAGCAGGAGTTCAGCATGCACAATGAACTGCTGGTCAAACTGGAGAGCAAGAAGAAAATTCACAGGCAGTGGAAGCAGGAAATGGAGGCAGGCATCCTGGGGGGAGTATAGGAATGTTACTAGGCTGTGTAGGGACAGGGTCAGGAAGGCCGAGGCCCAGCTGGAACTGGACTTTGGCAAGGAATGCAAAGAAGAGAATGAAAGGCTTCTTACAGGTATCTCAACTGGGAAAGGAAACTTCAAGAAGATATTCCCCCCTTAGTGAGCAGTACATGCAGGCTGGTAACAATCGATATGAAAAAGGCTGAGGTGTTCAACAAATTTTTGCCTCAGTCTTTAGTGACAACTGAATTGGCTGATGCAGAGGTCAAGCCACTCTCTATGGTATTTAAGAAGTCACAGCACTCAGGTGAAGTCCCTGGTGACTGGAAGAAGGCAGTGTTACACACATTTTTAAGAAAGGTAGAAAGGATGAGCCAGAGAACTACCAGCCTGTCAGCCTCACCTCTGTGCCAGGACAGATCATGGAACTGGTCCTCCTGGAGGTTATGCTAAGGCACATGGAAGACAGGGAGGCACTGCGAGACAACCAGCATGGCTTCACCAAGGGCAAGTCCTGCCTGACCAAACTAGTGGCCTTCTACGATGGCATAACTGCATTGGTGGACAAGGGAAGAGCCAGTGATGTCATCAGTGATGTAAGGCCTGTGACATGGTTCCCCATAACTTGCTTCTCTCAAAACTGGAAAGACATGGATTTGATGGGTGGAAGGTTTACTGTATAGGGCAGGTAACTAAGTTTGTCTCAGAAAACACAACCCAAAACGACTAAAGGTCTTATAGATTTGAAGACCATGACAAAGCTAGTGATAAAAAGACATTTTATTTCAAAAACATGTTTTATTTCATCACATGCATCCAAAGCTTAAGAATAGCTATCACAAGTTCAGATGGGATAGGCTCATATTTTTATTTTGCAGTACACTAGTATTTTTACTCAGTTGATAGGTAAAATCAGACCATAGCTGGTCAACACTTACTATTTGCAATGAGCTCAAAACAGACTGAAGAGCTGGAGTACAGGTAAGAACCACATACAGTTTTTCTGGGAGTCATGGGAAATGACAGCTATAGGGAGGCCTTCAGCAAGCAAGTCACAGCACCTTGATCATGCAGAGGAGGAAATGCATCCTCACAGCTGGGATGATTAAAAAGGAAATAGTTATTTCCTGACATAACACATACTTGGAGATACGCTGTGCAGAAGTCCTCAAGATACAAAATATCCCTTGGCAAGTTCAGACAAAAGGGGAGTGGAGGAGAGTGCATCTTGTTTACTTTTTTTTTTTCTTTTTTTTTTTTTTCCTTATATTTTCAGCCAGGCTTGGGTTAGTTTTCTAGACTATGATGAAGTTTGAGAGTTCAAACACATAGTGACCTTACCCACGATTACTTTGACCATCTATTCCTGATCTAGTGATTAAACATAGATAGTTCCTGGCAATGTTGTCCTTGCCCAACTACCATTTCAGACAGAAACGCTCAGTATTTTCAGTTAGTTCACTTATGAAGAGGTAGCCTTATTTTGCCACCTTGAGGCTTTAACATTAAAAGACAAGGCCACAGATTATGCCACTGAGAATCCCTAGCCTGTTCCCAAGACTGAAGAAAATATACTAGAAGCAAACATGAATATTTTTCCAGTTTATATACTCTACTAGACATGTCCCCTCTTTGAAGAGTTTAGTTGTGATGTTCTGCTCTATTCATATTGTTTTTTCCCCCTTTTTTTTTTGTATAAATTTTTGTTTAATTGTATACTATGCTCACATTTTCTTATCTTATGAATACGAATATGCTAGTCCTTTATGTTTATATCCCCATCCAAGTGGGGATGGGGGGAGCAAAATCCTTACCTGTGTAAGAGTGGAGCAAGTCCGAGATCACCTGATGGGACTGAATGTCTACAAGTCTATGGGGCCGGATGGGATGCATCCCAGGGTTTTGAACGAGTTGGCTGATGTGGTTGCCAAACCGCTCTCCATCATATTTGAAAAGTCATGGCTGTCAGGTGAGGTCCCTGGTGACTGGAAAAAGGGAAACATCACTCCCATTTTTAAGAAACGGAGAAAGGAAGACCCGGGGAACTACAGGCCGGTGAGCCTGACGTCTGTGCCTGGGAAGATCATGGAGCGGATCCTCCTGGAGGAGATGCTAAGGCACATGCGAGATGAGGAGGTGACCAGAGACAGCCACCAAAGGCATGTCGTGCCTGACCAATCTGGTGGCCTTCTATGATGGAGTGACGGCATCGGTGAACCAAGGGAGGAACCAAGCAGCAACACCTGCTTTCAGAATAGCATTGCTTTGTCTTCATATTTTAGTACTCGATTGTGTCCATTCTTGTCCATAGAAATACTGCATGAATGATCCAACCAATTCTTTCTTCATTTATGTGAATACGTTAGGTTTACAGGGAATATTGGTCATGAAGTGTTTATCAGGTCACCTAGACAACTTAGGATAAGGTTACCACTTTATTTTAAGTATCCCATAAAACATTATAAATTACTGTGGCGTTCTATGTTAAATTACTGATGCTTTTTTACATAACATTCATAAATATGCCAAATTAATATCCAGAGCTATATCTACACAAAAAAAGAAAAAGTTAAGCACGACTTATTCCATTGCCTTCTGTGAAGGACGATACTTTCAATACTATGGATGCATATTGATTTTTTCTTTTCACTTCAAACTGCACAAAAGGATTGGGCAACAACAAACTCCTCAGACAGCCACCTTTTTGCAACCTCCAGTTATCTGCAACATCCCTTACAGTTGGCAGATGGGACCATATGGATCTGCAGACATGATTTCCTGTTCAGCCATCATATCCTCATGCACATTGTAGGGCAACATGACAGATCTATGTCATATGCAGGTCTCCATAATCTTCACTGAGATTTACAACACCTGGATCGGTCTGCTAGAGCTGCAACAAAAATATCTAAAATAGTTCAGGACAACACTACATTAAGATTGTCTTTGGACCATATTTTTTTCTGTTCTGAGAAGCATACGTGTTTCTTTAAGCAGATATTCTCCAGCATCTTCTCCTCCTCATATTTAACACTGATCATGTGATGGTGGCCATTCTACATGGATGTGTAATCACCTCTATATATGGTAATAAAGATAAAGAGACTCATTTTTTGATGTATAGCCATAGAATAATAGAATCATAAAGGTTGGAAAAGACCTCTAAGATCATCTACTCCAAATGTAAACCTAACACTGCTACGCCCACTAAATCATAGGCCTAAGTGGCATACCTACAAATTTCTTGAACACTTCCAGGGACAGTTACTCCACAACATCCCTGGGCAGCCTGTTCCAATGTCTGACCACTCTCTCAGAGAAGTTTTTCCTAACATCCAACCTGAACCTCCCCTGGTGCAGCCGGAGGCTGTTACCTCTCATCCTATCACAGTTACCTGAGAGAAGAGGCCGACCCCCACCTCACAACAGCCTCCTTTCAGGTAGTTGTAGAGAGCAATAAGGTCTCCCCTGAGCCTGCTCTTCTCCAGACTGAACAGTCTCAGTTCCCTTGGCCGCTCCCCATAAGGCTTGTGCTCCAGGCCCTTCACCGACTGTTGCCCTTCTTTGTGTACGATCCAGGGCCTCGTTGTCCTTCCTGTAGTGAGGGGCCCAAATTTGAACACAGCACTCGAGGTGCAGCCTCAACAGTACTGAGTAGAGGGGGAAAATCACCTCCCTAATCCTGCTGGCTACACTATTTCTCATAAAAGCCAGGCTGCTTTTGGCCTTCTTGGCCACCCAAGCACACTGCTGGCTCATGTTTAGCCAGCTGTCAACACCCACAGGTCCTTTTCCTCTGCACATCTTTCCATCCACTCTGCCCCAAGCCCGTAGCGTTGCTTGGGGTTGTTGTGACCAAAGTGCAGGACCCAGCACTTGGTCTTGTTGAACCTTGTGTAGCTAGCCTCAGATCAATCCATCCTGTCCAGATCCCTCTGTAGAGCCTTCCTGCCCTCAGGCAGATCAACACTTTCTCCCAACTTGGTGTTGGCTGCAAATTTACTGAGGGTGCACTCAATGCCTTCATCCAGATCATCAATAAAGATGTTAAACAGGACCGGCCCCAGTACTGACCCCTGGGGAGCACCACTTGTAACAGATTGCCAGCTGGAGTCAACTCCATTCACCACCACTCTCTGGGCCCAGCCATCCAGCCAGTTATTTACCCATCGAAGAGTACACCTGCCCAAGCCATGGGCCACCAGCTTCTCCACTGTGGGAGACAGTGTCAAAAGCTTTATTGAAGTCTAGGTAGACTACATTCACAGCCTTTCCCTCAACCACCAGGTGGTCACCTGGTCATAGAAGGAGATGAGATTGATCAGGCAGGATCTGTCTTTTGTGAACCCATGCTGGCTAGCCCTGATCCCCCTGTTATTCTCCACATCCCATGTTATCAAACTCAGGATGGTCTGCTCCATAACCTTCCCTGCTACCAAGGTCAGGCTGACAGGCCTGTAGTTACCTGGATCATCCTTTCGACCCTTCTTGTAGATGGGCAGCACAGTGGCAAGCCTTCAGTCGTCTGGGACCTCCCCGGCTGACCAGGACAGCTGATAAATGAAGGTGAGTGGCTTGGCAAGACCTTCTGCCAGCTTCCTAGGTACCCTTGAGTGGATCCCATCCAGCCTCATGGTCTTGTGGCAGTCTAGGTGGAGTAGCAAGTCCCTGACTGCTTCCTCCTGAATTGTGGGGGGTTTATTCTGCTCTCCATCGCTGTCTTCCAGGTCAGGGGGATGTCTGATATCATGTCTAATACAGCAATATAAATAATTCCCATTTACAGCAAAGTATAATCCTGTTAGAATTAAGTGTTATTTTATGGAAGTATGGGTGGAAGGAAATAAAAGGAAAGTAACAATGCTGATTTTGTACTGTTGCAGTAGTAAAAGTCCTCTGAAAACTGGGGCGCAAATAGTCTAAGTCTTTGTAGCTCATTATTGCAAAACAAAAAGTCTGGGTAGTCTTAAAAAGAGTGGTCCTTTTAATTTCTTCCTAACAGGAATCTGGATAATGATTAGAACATTTCAGGAATAAAATTTTTTTACAGATGGTTTGTAACCTGTGCTTTTACTTCTTGCCTGTAGTATTATTACGTATAAGCCTCGCCAACTAATTTCTCTTTAGAAAAAGTTGTTCATAACTGTGTTAAAGACATATTTCTATTTTTTAGATAAGTTCTACAAATTCTCTCTTGAAATGATAAATTTAGTTCTAGAAGTGCTTGCATATGTTTAATGAAAGAAAATGCAAAATGTTGAATGGGTTAAGTATACACAAGCTAGCAACATTTGGCATGGCTTCTTTTTTCCCTTTTTTTTCTTTCCTTTTTCTTTTCTTTCTTAGGCATAAGGCAACATAAACACAATCACATGGTTCCAAACCTAAGCAAGTATTTCTTTGAGCCCTATCTGAATCCCCCAGCATGAGTTTTGTTAGGTTAGGAATTTCTGCTTTGCTGTTCTTTGGGTGCTACAGTCATGCTCTCAGAGCCATCACCAAAAGCAGCAACAAGCACTCAGAACATTAAGTTGCATTCAAAGTTTCCAGGCCTTAGGCTTTCAAACCATTTACGAGTTTTGAAAATTTAGTCTATTATCTTATTTTTGGCCTGTTCAGCTTGATGGACTGTCACTAATGCAACAGGAATAATAAACAAAGAATATGCTACCATTAGTAATTCTTTCTTTATGATGGGTGAAAAAGATAGACTTGAGGATAAGGCCTAGATGTTGGGCAGTGCTAAGACAACAATCTCCTATGCATTTCCATACATTACAAAATAATTCAGTACTCTACAATTATAATTCAGTACAGTATTGCACTAACAATCCTGGCGTCATGACCACAGCCTGAATATTTTCTTTGTTCTATGATGAGTGACATAAACGTACTTAATGTCTGAGGATAATAATCAACAATTCTTTGGCTGTATGCCTAGTTACACGGCCTAAATGGATACACTCCTGTGATATTATAACAGATGAGCTCACTCATCAGTTATACTATGGAACTGTTAAACTACTGAATTGTTATTGTAAAGCGTATTTAATAATGATGTAATAATAATATGATGATTCTTCAACAACAGCATCCTTATAATAGCCATTTTCCAGTACAGTACTAAGTACCTCAACAGAAGTAGAAAAAAAACGAAGCAAAATAGGATCTGAACTTCTCAGCAGAACAGTTTGCTGATCTCCTAATTATCTCCCAACAGCAAAAAGAAAGAAGTAAAATTTCTTTTGTTTTAGAAAGCAAATATTTTGCTTGGGAAACTGAGATTTTTACAATGAGTTAAGCAGTGAATGACTATCTAATCATTCTGGGCTTTATCTAGGCTATTAGAATATCAGCATTATCTAGGCTAAGATAATGTTTCTAAGGGGCAGTAATCTATGCCATTGCAAAGCCTCTTTTGCAAAGTTCTCTTTTGTAGAATATAATTTAGTCCCCAAACACATTAACTTCTGCCATAAAAGATGGCAGAAGACAACATGCCCCATCTCTATATGAAATGGGTAGGTCCTCTGGTGAACAAATGCACCTGCGTTGTTGTAGTATTTTACAATTTATGCTGAAATATTTATATATTTCTCTTTAAAGTTACAATCATCTTTAGTAGTCTTAAAATGATTACTCCATTAAAAATATTTCGTTAAGCTACACCTACTAAAACTGAGTAAATTTTTACCTGACAATTACATTTTACTGAGAAGGAATTATGTGCAGTGGAAATGACAATTTGTTCAACAGAAACAGAAGTTCTAAATCAGAAGAAAAGGCTAAAATTTCCAACTTCCACACTTCCTTAAATCAAGCTATTGTGGATTTAGTGACAAAGCTAGTTTTGTAGCTGTGCTCACAGCAGACAAGGATTGCATGGATGAAGTACAAATGGAGAAAAGCTCCAGAAGACCTGCTAAACTGGGAGCATGTGTATTGACGTTCTTGACATGTAAGAGAAAGAAAGTCAGCCACGGTCCAGATCTAACTGAGAAGTAAGTATGCATTGTCTGTAGTGCTACAAAGGAATTTTGGATAGCCAAACACATAAGCTGCAGGTTTGTTTATAGCTATGATAACCCTAAAAGATGTCTATAAAAGAACTACTTGCTGTCATTGCTAGAATACTGCCTGCCCTGCCCGAAAGAAACATCTGCATGGCATTTCCCAAAGGATTAAGTAATCTAACGTCTTTTCTGAAGATGGAATATAATACAATCTAATCCTCAGGATGCTCTAGCCAATACAACTGCACTGACACTGTCTTGAGAACAAATCAGTGTCCTCAAGATTCAGGTCCAAGAAGAGGTTTCTCACTCTGTTCGTGTCTGAGTGGCTGAGGAGGTTAACCATCACTCCAGATGAAAACACGGACAGTGCAGCACACTTTATGAATCTTCATGTTACATTATCTTCCTTAATTTCCCTCCATAATCCTGTAGTCATTAAAAAACAGATCGTAAATATATCAAGGTATTTCTGGAAATCTATAATCTCTCATTAAGAATCTGATTGAAAAATAGTTTTAAAAATTGTATGAAAAGCAAATGTAACCTTGAAAAGAACCAAATGCTATCTGATCAACTTCTTTAAATGTGAACCTAAGGTTTCAAAAAGTATCTAGGATTAGTATAATCCTAACTAGTATAACTAGACAGTAAAACACTTAGAAGGACTTTGGGTTATGTAGAGAAACATCTTGCACGGACTGGGTGTATTTCATCACAGGTCTGTTATGGTCCATGTGTTAATAAAAAGTGTGCAACTCTTCACTAAGTACCTAAAAAGATGGAAGAAACCACACTTGCCTCTTTTGTATGAGCTGCCCAAGATAACTGAAAAGAAGAAACAATCAGGACACCTATCACATATAACTTAAAATGTATGAATGAAAAGTTTGTACTGGGCAGCACTTAATATCCATTAGTGATTATGCATAATTTCTCATGATCAATATCTAGGACATTAAAGGAATAAATTGAAAAAGATACGATGAAACCATGAATTCAAAAATGTCCTGCTATTCCATTCCAAACCCTTTGAACAAAAGAACATCTTATACCAAAAAAAAAAAAAAACCAACAATATCTGAGAAGAAAAAAGAACTGGGAAAAGAAATTGAAAAGGAAAGTAAATTACTACATGTTACTATAACTGAGACAGATTGTATCACTGGATTATTAGAATTTGGAGGAAAACATTATTATTTTCTAAATTGAATTGGATTATTTATTACAGTTCTAAAAAGTATTGAACACAAGGAAGATTCCAAGCAAATATTAGATTAGAACAGGAAATAATATATATGAGAGAAGTGGCTCTGAGATAAATCTTTATATGAACATTACAAATATTAAATTCTCTTTCATGTAGCTCTGATCCGATAAGAATAGCTTTACATTTTCTAAATAGCTAGTACTTTGGGCCTATGTAGAAAAACTGTATGCCACATTCTGTCTGCAAAAATTCCCAAGTTCAGCAAAGAAAGTACGAGAGGATGTTTGTTCCATTGTTATCAGGCCTCAATTGACTCTCCATTCAGGCTTTGCACGTCTTTTATTTTAACAGATTCTCTATGCTCTTCTGTTCAGAAAATGTGGTGCAATGGCACCTCCTTTCTAAAATTATTCATTTTCCCTTAGTAGTCATCAAAATGTTGAAATTCATTGTCTTCCACAGAGGGCAAACATATTTTCTCTAGATCTTTTCTTCCTTCAATTTTTTCTATCAACAATTGGAAGATTGTTCTTCCATTCTTCTATTTCATTCTTCCATCTTCTATATGTAATAATTCTTCTATTGGAAGAAATTTGTGTGTGTGTATTTTGATCATTTTAATCATTAAACTTATATCTGGAAGGCCATAAATGTATGTGAATCTGCAGTTTCAGAGACTGCAGACAGTAAGTACAGCTTATTCTCCAGCTTCTAGCTCTCTTAACTAGTTTTTGGCTCAATAGCAGTCCAATCTGACTCTTGTGTTTGTGGGACAATTTTTTCATAAATGTAAGTAATTAGAGAATTTGAAAGCTGAATTGTTGATAATGATTAGTAGGTGCATACTTTACAGAATTCTGCATTGCGTTTCAATTCTTCATCAAAGTAATTTGTAAAACAGCGGCATTGATAGTTTAGAATATTCATTTATAATACAAATACAAATTTAAAATATTCATTCGGTGAAAGCATTTTTTTCTCTCACTTATATTTACTTACTTTATATATTCTATACATGATTTTGCTGTCATTCTTACACCACAGATCTCACTTACCATAGGTCTATGAATCAACAGTCAAGTTACAATTATTGTTACCAGAATCATCATCTTAATGGAAATAATAGTCAGAAACACAGATAAAAACAAGAGGTTCTGTTGAGGCCAAGGATAGGGACCAGCGCCACAATTAAAGCAGTAAAGCCAAGATGGCATGCTATGAAACCATGGAGAGCTGTGTTCAATATTTTCCCTTAGCTACAAATTCTGCCTCAGTCTCTTCTTTCAAGCTAAGAGAGAATTTGCCATTTGGAAACAACAGAGGGTATTCTGTCTCAAACACAGCCAAAAAACTTTGTACAAGCCCTTAATATTATAGTACGCAAAGAGCTTTAGGACTTAGGGTTGTAGGGTTGTTGTGGATTTTGTTTTGTTGTAAAAATGCAATAATTCTTTAAATCTCACTTTGGAATTATTCCCAGTGCTTTTGACAGAAAAATAACAATGGTGGACACATGATTTATTTATTTTTTTTCAAGTGCATGTTCCTCAAATTAAAATCAGTCCAACAAGTCAATTAAATAATATTGTAATATTTGTATTAAACACCAAATCAATGAATAACTGAAGTTAACTCCTTCTTCCCCAGGCCAGGTCACTGAACTGCAAGGAGGCGCCAGGATGACTTCCTCAGCAAATGTCTTCAAATATTATGCCCAAGGAAGACAGCTCTAAGTAACCCATGAGTCCTGAGATTTAAGACCAAAAAAGCACACGCATTGGCACTGTACAAGCCCTCCAGGTATTGGCGCTAATTACCGATGATGTATCGTGCGAGGCCCCTGCAGGTGCACTCCATCAGCATGCTGACAGCCCACTCTGCACTGCAACCTGCCTCCGTCCTCATCAGCACTGTCAGAACCTGAGCACCTCATTAACATATGTGAATTAATTTAATCTCTGAGCTAAAAAAAACACCTTCCCCATCATGCAGACAAGGCCACTGCTACTCAGGGCATGAGCAAGAGTATTTTTTACAAATACAACTTTTAGTTGTATGTTTTAGTCAACCCAGATTGTAAATTTTTGAAGTAAAATGGGACTACTAGACTCACTTAGTGCTCACTGGAACATACATCTTCACTCACCTTCCTTAGGGGACATCTCTTAGTACACTAGCAAGGTTGGGATGAAGCACCACGAGCTATCCCTACACTAGTTTGTACTCTTTGCTCCTGTCCTGAAAACAATTTTTAACTATAGCTACTTCTCAGAGAGGCTATGCATTCATTAATTAATATACACAAAGCACTTTGAGATCCTCAGAGTATACAGGGAACAGTATCATGACAGCACTTCAAGTTCTTTTACTCCTCCGTCTGAGGATCCCTTATTAGATAAACATATCTGTGAATAAGTGTTTGGCAAATACATTGTGATGCCTTGACTAGCTGATGTTTTTACCATGCAAGGTTCTTGTATACAGACACAAGCTTGACTAATTCGTATATGTTCTACTTTGCCAGTATTTTACCTGAGGAAATGTATGGCAGCTCACACATGAATGAAGGTTAGAAGAATGCTCTAGACATACTGGATTAAAGGTGGAAAGTTACAGCGGAGGAAATATTTATATATTGCACTTTTATTACTGTTTACAATGACACTTATCTGCACAGTTTCCTTTTGCAATGAGAAGGACTTAGGTGGCTCATCTGAGACACCTACAAGTTCATTTCATGAAATTTGAACTGCTTCATACTTCATCCTCCTGGTTCCACATTTTCCCTGTATGTATCACATTTTCCTTATGTATCACATTTTCCTTTACTGACACATTTGAAACATGGATGGCAAGTGAAATTCCCAGGCAACAAAATTACTTGAGTTACATTGAAATCCCATAAGCTTTTAGCTCCTAAATACTGTTGCATTAGGAAACAATTAGGAAAATTACATCTAGGAAGCTGAGTGGTACAAATACAAATCTTTTTCCGTTATATGTAATTTTGCTGTTGTAATTACAAATTGAAGCTAGTTTGGAAAATGTAACTATTGCAAACCTATCCAAAATTCTTTCTTCTTAAATGTGTCCATCTGTTCAGCACCAGCCAGGTTCTTGCCTATTCAAAAATCAGTCCTTTTACATTATCGCATTTTCACAAAATTAGCCAAGAAGATGCTCAGTGATTACAGGCCTGAACTTTCAAAGCTGGTCTTTTAATTTATGGAGAAGAAATAAGAAAAACTCTTTCTTACCTTTCCCAATTACACTATATGTAGTTATATTGGTCAACCAAATAACAACTGCCGTATAGGAAGGTTATTTGCAGTGGTAATCCTGGTTGCTTCTGACAAGCAGGAATTCATTTTAAAGTATTCAGGGAAGATGGGAAAAAATGATGTAGAAAGTGCTGATGGGACATTGTTTTAATCCTGGGTAGAGTGTGCATTGTTTGATGCAGGGCTATGCCATGGCACAGAAAACTCTCAAAGAGGCTGGAAGGGTCAATTCAAGTGACTAGGAGAAGTGGGAAGCACTGCTGTCCTTTAAGGGGGTGCAACATATTTTTCTCTGGACCACATGAGAACTGGCTTTCATTCCTCCTTCCTCTGCAGAGGGACTTCTGGACTGTGATCCCCCAGTTAGTCATGCTTCAGGGTTGTTCTTACTTGGTTGAACACGCTTTTTTGTTGCCTTTCACCAAACATGCAAAAAGGCAGAGAACATACAATTTGCAGATTAGTACACCTGAAACATAGCTGCTCAGTCTGAAACCATTACCAAGAGGACATTTCTTAAACAAAAGATATTTCATCCAAAGTGCTATGGCACAAGACTGTTAACATGGGGATACTGAACATAGTGGTTAAGAAAAAAAAAAAGAGAGATAGAAAAAAAATCCAGAACACAGAAATAATGTACCAGAGAGAGTGATAGATCTCTGTCAGGAGAGAGGACTCCAGAATATGCTGGCTAGTTCAATTTTTCCTTCTTAGTTTACACTTCACTCAGATAGACACAACTGCTTCTGCTTCAGTCTAGACAACATAGTTTCTGGAAAGGCAAAACCACAGTCTTCTCAATGGCATCAGAAAAAGGGATGTGGTAAGTATTTTACTACCAATAACATGTCTTATTGGATATGACACATATCCGATATTCTGTACATGTCTGCAAAATTCTTGTGCCAGCCTTCAGAGGCTAGTGAACATCAGTTTGCTTAGGTTGATGACCTCAGTAAGAGATAATCAGAATAATGGTAATAATGCAAATGTAGATGTATATTTATACACTCAAGCTGAGAATATAGTATGTCAAACAAACAAACAAACAAACATATAACAAAAAGCAACAGGTGGTACAGGTTCTGCAACTTATTATAATGGTGGGGAAAATGTCCATTCGAAGAGCAGCATGGCAACATTCTATAGACTGTTACAAGGAAAAATCTAATTTAATCTTGCCACAATTTCAGATCAAATATTTTCAGATAAATATTTACATATTAGGGACATTTTTGAAGCCACATGTGAAACTAAACCTCAGTTAAGAATGTTTTGTTTTATAAATAGCCCTAAGACTATTTTTGATACACACTTGTTTTTGAAACTTCTCCTTCATTCTGTAGCTTATTGATACATAAGAAAATATGCATCCATGTTTTCATTTTATATGTTATATATATATGTATAATTTTATATACTTATATATAATTTCTATATACATATATTTTTATTTGTCCTCTACCTATAGAACACTCTAATGTTATATATTTATTCTGAACAGCTGAAATAACGTTATTGCCTGGGAAAAAAAAGTCACTAAGAAGTCACTAAATCACTAGTATTTTATACCTGTTGCACTCTTGATACGTTTTATTTCTGGAGTAAAGAATGACAAAAATTCCTCACCTAATATCAAAGATACTCTCCTTCTACCAAAGTGAGATTCCATACCTAAACATACTAGAACATAGACTACTAAATCTTTTCTGAAAACTAAATGATGTAAGCTATATAGCTGTCCTACAAGGAAATAATGTATTCATAGACAATAACTTTATCAGAGATAATTCAATATATTCAGATGAACACTACTTTTACAGTTTCATGCTAAGGGACAACTGTGTTTTTAAGCAGCTCAGTGTATGAGAAGGTATTCAACTAGAGCATTGAATGAAATGCTGGAAAACAGCAGATATGATGACATCGAGTCCAATCTTGCCACTAGGCCAGATAAGCCTTCTCCTGGGTAAGATTTCTTTTGCTTGGGTTGCATGACATTTTGGTTTTAGACTGAATAATTGTCCACACCCTCTACTGTTACTTAATAGCTAATATTATGCAATATTTTCATGTGTGGATTCTGTGATAATTATTTTGATTTCTAAAGAAATTTGAATATTTAGCATGCATTGCCAAAGTGTATCCACACTGACTGTGCCATAACAACGTAATCATAGATTAAAACTGTGCAGATAATCATTAGGTTTTTGCAAATACGAATAATTGCATCCATATACATATTTGTTTCTCTATAATTTTCTGTCCCTCTAACAGCAGTTCCATTAACTACAGACATGTTTCAGACATGGTGCTTTTAACCCACATTCTTATACTAACTACCGTATTGTTCATATCTGCTAGTATTTGGAATCCCAGCTTGATCCTAATTGGACACATGAGAGGTTATATTACAGCTTGTTTGTATAACAGTAATGTAAGAGGAATGGTTTATATAACATTAATAGGAGGAAGGAGAACATCATGCTTCTTGAGAAAGGCCAGAGAAGACGTCCAAGGTGTGACAGAGTCAAATTTAAAAGGCTAGGAATGACCAGTGTAGGTCATTACAGGCTTTCTGCTCTGAAACAGTCTCCAGAGTTCATACATTGAGATGGTTTCAACACCATTTGAGCACTTGTTGTGCATTCATAACAATTAGAAATACGTTTACAGCTATAGAGTATACAGAAACAGATATGCTGATTCCCTCAGGTGGCCCAGAGGTATTTGGCATACATATGGACCAATAACACATATCTCAATCCTGCTTCTTCTGCAACATTATCCTAAGAAATAATATCAGAGTGCTTTACAAACATTAACAAATTAATTGGCTCCATTGTTCAGCAAGAAGATACTATTAACATAATTAGAAGTAAACTGAGATACAGATAGATGAAGGCCAAAATTTTGCAGCTAAGAAGGTGTAGTGAAATATGAATCAGCTTTTTTAAAAGATGAGTCAAAGAGCCTGCAGAAACTCTTCTAAACCTGTAATGCAGGACATCCCCAGTTTACAAGAGGTTATGCTCTATGACACGTGATCCGTTAAACTAGCCTTGCTTGATGACAGAAGGATATTAAAACTGAAAATAAATAAATAAATAAATGAAAATCAACAGCCTTCACAAATCTGCATCATTTATTGGGCATTTGGAAATTATATCCAAAAAACTGTATTCTTTTAACTGTATAACAATGAACACCTATCACTCCTAAAACAAATCAAATCAAATCATACACATACACACAAAAGAAACAACTTTCTCCTCGCTACTCCAGATAATGTCAGCTACTTGTTACAACATGGTTGAAATTAAATTAATTAATTTCCCCCCCCCCAAAAAAAAAAGAAATACAGTTAAGCAAAAAGCGTACTTTTTTTTGTTGTTATAACAGGTGGCAATAGTGTAGACAATACAGGCATAGAGTTTGAGTAATTAATCCTTTTTAAAACAGAAATGGTTCTATTTATCCACTTATTGGTCCATTTTTCAGAACTTCATCTATTCAGAGTTTTAACTCTGCTCGTTTCTTGTAGAAAAAATCATATAGGTCATGTTCAGAAAGCTTGGAAAGTTCACAGCTGTTCCTCCTCTGGTCTCCACACAAAAACCATGATATAAAGCTGCTGTGAAACATTCTACACTTGTGGGAACTAACATATCAAATCACACCAGCTTCATAATGGGATAAAATAGTATTTGGAGTGAGACCACTGTGTCAAAATTTCACTCTGCTTAGGATTTCCTTGGTGTGTTCAGAGGAGACCAGAAAGTGAAAGTCTGCCAATAGCTCTAATTCAAACTCACAGAATCATAGAATGGCTTGGGTTGGAAGGGACCTCAGAGGTCAGCTAGTTCCAACCCCCCTGCCATGGACAGGGCTGCCAGCCACTAGCTCACTAGATCAAACTACTCAGGAACCCATCCAGCCTGGCCTTGAACACAGCCAGGGATGGGGCAGCCACAACTCCTCTAGGCAGCCTGTTCCAGCGCCTCACCACTCTCTTAGTGAAGAATTTCTTCCTGATGTCCAACCTAAACCTCCCCTCTTCCAGTTTTAGCCCATTCCCCCTTGTCATAACATTATCCACCCACTCTTTTCCAAGCTGAACAGTCCCAACTCCCTCAACCTTTCCTCATAGGAGAGGTGCTCCAGCCCTCTGATCATATTGGTGACCCTCCTCTGGACCCGCTCCAGCAGCTCCACATCCCCTCTGTCCTGGGGGCCCCAGGCCTGGACACAGCACTCCAGGTGAGGCCTTCCAAGGGCAGAGTAGAGGGGGATGATCACCTCCCTCTCCCTGCTGGCCACCCCTCTCTTGATATAGCCCAGGATGCCATTGGCCTTCCAGGCTGCAAGAGTGCCCTGCCGGCTCATGGCCAGCTTTTCAAGTGTTCAAGGCGAGGCTGGATGGGGCTCGGAGCAATCTGGTATATTGGGAGATGTCCCTGCCCATGGCAGGGGGGTTGGTATTAGATGATCTTTAATTAGATCTAGGTTAGTTACTCAACCCTGCAATTAACTGTACATCCACATCAAAACGTTTGGAGTCTGAAATAATTACCTGAACATGACTCACGGAAATTAGAATAGGTATCGCCTCTCCAACATTTAGTACAGCTGCCAGAAAATAAAGTAGTCTATTAAGCAAACATCAAAAGGAAGTGAGTTAAAAGAAAAGCTGGGGGAAGAAAGGTAAATCTGCTTCATGGTGTAGTGTACTCTCTTCTTCATAAGAACCCTCTTTCCTACTCTCAATCCTATCCAAAAAATGGGTATGTTGGAAGATTTACAAACAGATTTGAAAATATAGTACTGTTCAACACATCTAACATTCAATAAGTTTTTCCATGTACTTTGAATTATATAGTTTGTTGGAAAAAAAGTAGGTATATATCCAGGAGAAAGGACAGGGGTTTTTGCATTGAGAAAAAATATATTTCTTTTCCTAATCTCTTTTTTTCCTCATTTTTCAGGCTTCATAGATCTCCTGGGTATTAATTATGAAATCAAATGCATGCTGATTGTATTTATACATACTTTTCTTGGTTTAGATGCCTATGATCAGGAGAGTGAGTCTGCAGGCATTAACAACAGAGTTACACCAACAACTAACTGAGGTCAGTTTTGTTGCTGACTGTTTCACATTATGATGCCATACCAGAAGCATGCCATACATCCTAGTTTCTCTGGTGATTCATGTCTTGGAAAAAAATTCTGCTATTTTGCAATAGCAATATTGGAATACTGGAATATTTTGAACTTTTATTCAAGTTGTATCCAACATGTGTTCGTATAGAATTCATGGATGAACATAGACATATTATGAACATAGAATGAACAAAGACATTTCTAAGTACCAATTAACTTTGCCTACTTTTCCTATTTTTGTGCCTTTGTCTGTGAAAGACAAAAAGTAGTGCCATGTCAACCTGAAAGTCTTGGCAGCATGAAGACATTTTCAAAATTTTTATATGCTGAGTTGGATTATTGCAAAAAGGCTCTTTGAAAAAGCCCAGAAAAATTAATATTTCTTCACTAATATATCAACATACTATAAAACAGCCTTGGAGAACTATTAGTTAAGTTGTATCTACCAGAACATTCAATGAGATTTGTGCAGTGTCTGTACACAAGTATTCTCCTGATCGCAAATTTAAAGGATAAATTTCTAAAGTTGAGTAGAATTTCCAGAGACTTCTACTGTCATCCCCAAAGATAATGTTCTCAAACATTATGTTCTTGACTTTCTCAAATGTTCTTGACTTTCCAGTTCAATTTGCCAAAATGAACTTCTGAAATACTATGGAGAATTCTGTGCAAATAAAATTCTGTCTATTAAGCATTTATTCTTCCCTCAGAATAAAATTATCTTCATTGTATCAAGATCATTTAAATTACAAACAGTGTATTTATCATATCTAAAAGTAACTGTATTTCAGAGATTATAGCACAATTACAGCAATTAATATATAATAATATATTGACATTATATTGTTCTTGGCTCAGGGGTAAGACTCTCAAGAAAAACAAGCTATTGTGATAAGATCCTCACTCAATAGTCTCTTCATCTTACCTGCTTTCTCTTTTTTCTTATACATGTAATCACATTTTGATTACCAGCACTCTAGGTTTTTTTTTTATTTATTCTTATTCAGTGAAGGCATTTCAATTTTCATTCCAGCTGGCTTCTTGTCATTTGTGTTTGTACTCAGGTGTTGGTACTCATCATACCTCCATGGAATAACGCTCTTTCTCATATTGCATCTAAACTGGTTGTACAAAAGGGTGGAACCATTAGAAAGAAGTATCTTCCTGGGGGTCATTTTACATTCGTTTGCTTTGAGAACTAAATCAGGATTTGCTGAAGTGAACTAGAGCCAGTGTCTGAGAGGTACACATGAAGAGAAACCTGAGGGTAACTGGAGAACATAATAATTCCCTTTGCATTTACTGTACTATGGTGTTTGTAAAGAGATATCACAGAACAGCAATTTCAAATAAGAATTATTGTAAGAAGAAATAACATGTTGATCCAGCAGTTCAACAAAACACATCAACCATTAAACATAAATACTGATGTAAAGATATTTTTTAAGTTTGATCTTGTTGTTGTTTTTTTTTTTTTTTTNTTTTTTTTTTTTTTTTTTTTTTTTTTTTTTTCCTGAAGAATTAATTTTATTAGGAATAAGATAAATCATGGACATACTTTTTTTAAAAAAGGGTGAGGAATTAACCTTTTTCCCCCTTGGTAAAGATACAATTTCAGAACATATGTTGCAGATAGAACTCATTGCAATAACACAAAACATCATCCTTCATCCTGGTAAGACAAATTTTAGAAAACTAGCTCCATCAAGTCAACATTTATAGTCTCTTTTTCACTTTATCCTTACAATAGTTTTCTTAAATGATTATTTTTCCTTGTAACTCTTCAGATAATAAACTCTGTTTACTGGAAAACATATCATAAATTATTTCAGATAATTTCAATATAAACTAGGCTTTAAGACAGTTTTGTTCTACTAGAAAGGACCCCTCACTTTTATTCAAGTTCCATTTCCCATTCTTGCAGACTGTCCCATCACCCTTACATAAATAAATGTCTCAAAGACATCTGAAAAGCAAAAGTCTCCATCTGAACCCGATGCAAATTCCGTGACACCTGTTCAATGTAAAAATATTCAGCATGACTTTTAAGTGACTTTCTATTTTTTTCATGTTTGTTGCCTTTTTTTTTTTTTCTGAAGTAGAGATAAAATTAGAAGTCATATAATTATAAACATGCCAAAAAAAAATTTGCAGTTGTAAAGTAATGAATCTCATCAGTGCAACACATCTGGCTAATAAGATACAGCCAAGAAGGAAGAACATGCGAGATGAGGAGGTGACCAGAGACAGCCAGCACGGCTTCACCAAGGGCAGGTCGTGCCTGACCAATCTAGTGGCCTTCTATGATGGAGTGACGGCATCGGTGGACCAAGGGAGGGCGACGGATGTTGTCTACCTGGACTTGTGCAAGGCCTTTGACACAGTCCCGCACTATATCCTTATCTCTAAACTGGAGAGATGTGGGTTTGATGGGTGGACTATTCATTAGATATAGAACTGGCTGGATGGTCGCAGCCAAAGGGTTGTAGTCAATGGCTCTACTTCCAGGAGGAGGCCGGTCACGAGCTGTGTCCCCCAGGTTTCCGTCTTGGGACCGGTGCTCTTCAACATCTTTATCAACAACTTAGACTGTGGGATCGAGTGCACCCTCAGCAAGTTTGCTGATGACACCAAGCTGAGTGGTGCAGTTGATACCCCTGAAGGAAGGGATGCCATCCAGAGGGACCTGGACAGGCTGGAAAAGTGGGCCCACGAGAACCTGATGAGGTTCAACAAGGCCAAGTGCAAGGTGTTGCACTTGGGTCGGGGCAATCCCAGGTGTGTGTACAGACTGGGAGAAGAACTCCTTGAGAGCAGCCCTGCGGAGAAGGACTTGGGCGTTGTGATCGACGAAAAGCTGGCCATGAGCCGGCAGTGTGCTCTTGCAGCCAGGAAGGCCAATGGCATCCTGGGCTGCATCAAGAGAGGGGTGGCCAGCAGGGAGAGGGAGGTGATCGTCCCCCTCTGCTCTGCCCTTGCAAGGCCTCACCTGGAGTACTGTGCCCAGGCCTGGGGCTCCCGATGCAGAGGGGATGTGGAGCTGTTGGAGCAGGCCCAGAGGAGGGCCACCAAAATGATCAGAGGGCTGGAGCACCTCTCCTAGGAGGAAAGGTTGAGGGAGTTGGGACTGTTCAGCTTGGAAAAGAGAAGACTCCAGGGAGACCTCATTGCAGCCTTCCAATACTTGAAAGGAGCTTACAGGCAGGAGGGGGACCGACTTTTTGAACGGGTGGATAATGGTAGGACAAGGGGGAATGGGCTAAAACTGGAAGAGGGGAGGTTTAGGTTGGACATCAGGAAGAAATTCTTCCCTGAGGGAGTGGTGAGGTGCTGGAACAGGCTGCCCGGAGAAGCTGTGGATGCCCCATCCCTGGCTGTGCTCAAGGCCAGGCTGGATGGGTTCCTAAGTAGTTTGATCGAGTGAGCTAGTGGCTGGCAGCCCTGTCCATGGCAGGGGGGTTGGAACTAGCTGATTTTTGAGGTCCCTTCCAACCCAAGCCATTCTATGATTCTATGATTCTATGATAAGAAGAAGAAATACAGCTAGCTCTCTTTCTGAGAAGCAGGTATGTGTTAGGATTATGTTCAAAATATTTGATTAAGCTGGGGTTCCACCTTTCAGCACAAGTTGTAAACATATAATATTCATTTGTTTGAAAAAAACTTATAGCAGTTTAATTGCCCTTGATGTTCTTTTGGCAGTCTGAATTCAGTTCCATCTTTCTAATTCGAGACTTCTGCAGATACATAGGATCCTGAAGAGATCAGCTTTGCCATGAGGAGTACCGGAAGCCTATTGCATTGTTAAGGTTTACACAGAAAAACTGAGTCAATAAGCCTATATATAATGCTTCCTCGAAAGCGTAGAGAAGAATATGTTCCACACATCTTGAAGCTGTCCTAAAAGTTCACAGATTATTTTAATATTTCATTTTTCTTACCATACACTCCATAGAATGTATAAAGCATAGAGCTTTACTCCAAATTTTAGCCATGCTCTGCATTGCAAGTGCTGGACTATGCTGTTGGGAGAAACTTTAGAAGGGATTCCAGTACACTTTTCCAGAAATGTTCTGCCAGTCTGAGTATAAATCCTGTCACTCTTGTCATGGCAGAATACTCTTCCAAGAAGGCACACATTTTGGCCAATGTGGAGCTGTGAAGCCAAGAGTTTGGATTTTATTTCATCAGTCTATAGAATCTTTTCACAGACTGACATTGTCAGCTGTGCTGGCCAAGTGTGCTTTCAGCTTACTGAGGTTGACTGCTAACAGGTTGTTCCCAAAGAGGAAAAGAAGGTAGAATTTCCTTTCTATACTCATGCATCTCCAAGAAATTAGAAATTTCTGTCTCAGAACTTGGGCTTGATATCACTCCATTTGGATACAAGAAAACCATGTGGTTAGCTGAAACATCCATCTGTATTTAATAGACAAAGGCATTTAAAATACCATTAATACAGTTAAAAATATGTATTAAACATTGAACAGATTCCAAATAAAAAATAAATATGCAAAAGAATGACACTATTTTTTGCAAGTGTTGGCTGTGACCAGGAAACTTACACATTCATATCTGCAAGTAGTAGTTATATAGGATTGTCCTACATATGAGTATCAGGATTAAGTTCTGGAAATACTGTAATTTTGTATAACCAGTATTCACGAGAATCCTTAGGGAATCCTTGGTAATTCTGTTATTACCTGAGAGCTAACCTCACAGCAGACCTTTGACATTACAACACTGAGCATTATACAGTCTTGCAGTGTTTCCTGTCATACAACAGAACCCTGAGTTTTTCAAGTTCCTTCTGTCTTGGTTGTCTTGATGTCTCCCAATAACATTCGTAGAAGCTACTAAGCTATGTAATCTTCTAAGCTAACTCCTTCCACGGTAGTGCACCTCTAGGGTTGGGGCATCCACAGCTTCTCTGGGCAGCCTGTGCCAGTGCCTCACCACCCTCTGAGTAAAAAATTTCCTCCTAACATCTAATCTAAATATCTTCTGTTTTAGTTTAAAACCATTCCCCCTTCTCCTATCACTATTTGCCTATGTAAAAAGTCACTCTCCATCTTTTTTATAAGCTCTCTTTAGATAATGGAAGGCCAAAATGATGTCTCCCTGTTAGAGTAATATTGTTATAGCTCCTATGTATAAGAATCTTCTAAGGAGTAGGGGCAGACAGCAGTCTCAATGTTTTAAAATTATCATATGAAGTTAAACCAAAATTGCAATGTATACGATGTAGTATTTATGTAGCTATGTTAATTTACTTCAGCCAGGATCTGTCCCAGATAAAACCATACCAGTGTTTTGGATTTCTCTGTCACGTCCTTTAAACTCATTATTAAATGTATAAATATATGTGTAAAGAAGAAATATTTTGACAAAATGTTGACTCAGATATTTTCCAGAATTGTTGTCCTCCAAGCTATCGTTTGTGAAGAGCATGTGTAAAGAACACAGAACTTATGTGAAATGTCTCAGAAAACAGCCTTTGCTCTTTTATGCGTATGTAGTTCTTCATTCAGTCATAGGATCATTTGTTTAAAATATTGCTGATTATATACAATTTCTTTTTAAAAAAAATAATCTTACATTTTACTGAGCAATAACTCCAGTCTGAAGTTAAAAACAGAGCCTAGAGGAGTTCTGATAAAAAAAAATGACTGAACATCCCTTCCTGCCAAAAAAAAAAAAAAAGGAGTTGTTAATCTTTTGCATCTATTGAATATAGTCTCATTAAGCTGCAGTAATAGAAGGCCATCCACCCTTCATTAAATTATTTTAATTCAGATCTCTATGCTCAATTAGAGATTGAAAGCTCCCTGTTTTACACCAGGTATTGAGCGAATTGTGTCAACATAACTGTCCTTTCTGAATCTACTGAATTTTTAAATATATATATATATATCTTCTTGACCACTTTTGCCCTATCAGCTGTGGAGTACACAAGCTGTACTCAAGCAGTATTATTTTCTACCCATCACAGTGCAAAAAGCTCTGATAAACTGCAATAATAAAGGCTTCAAGCATTACTATTAATGCTTAATGGAATAATGTAAATCCAGCTTGTGTGTGACTTTAGGACTGTGTTCTCTTACAAAGAGTAAAAGATTGATGCACAGCAGCAGAAGCGTTGTCTTTTTTTTTATTGTTTTTATCCCACAGTCAGAGCTACAAGGCAGACACAATAATGTGTTAAAGTTGTTTTGCTTATACTATAAAGT
>VXAV01009919.1:118698-132490 GCA_013399715.1 Alectura lathami | reverse complement strand
TATATATATAAATAATAATAAAAAGAAATATCAATCCCATAAAATAGGAAGTTTATAAAATCTTATTCTGTTAAATAACTAAGTTTTGAAGTCTAGCTTCTTTGAAAACAACCTTCTTCAATTCTATGGTATGATCATTAATGTTACATCATTATAGGAGTCTTTGTATGCTGTATTTCAAGATGTGTAGCCTTTCCTCAACAGTGTAGATATCGCTATGGTGAATCTGGAGACAAAGGGGAATATGAAAGGTTATAAACTTCAGATTCAGAAAGAGAAATCAAACACATATAAATCCTTCAGAAGAAATTTCTAGAAACTTACATTAGACGAAATATATTCCTCTTCTAATTAGGCAGATATGAATAGCAGTAACTTCTGTGTATTATAAGGATTCTAACTTCTTTTCACTCCTTTTCTTGCTGTTCAAACATGATTTTCTTTTATAAAGACAAAAAACAGCTTTAGATGTGTTTGTTACTGAAGCCAGAATCTTGTTCCTAATTCAGGAGTTAGTTAAACTCCTTCCAATTTACTACATTTTGCAAGCCCCTTAGCACATGAATAGATCCTTTATAGTAAAGGTATCCTCACCTGGCAAAATTAAAACCTTTTTGCCTTTGTCCCAGTTACTTTTGTCCTGCCAAGATATTAAAGTAGGTTCATCCATATCAAGTGGAGTAATTTCTTGCCAAAAACTATATTAAATTAACAATAAAATCTATGTTCAGGCAAGTTTAACCATCATTTCCACTGATGTCAGTGGCAAAGTTTTTCCTTAAATCACTTATTAAAAATTATGTAAGGAAAATTTTCTCAGTCTCGCCAATCTTTCCATTTTGTAAGGAAAAATCTTTACAACATCAGAATCAGGAGGAAAATAGAAAATTCCCCATGAAACTGAATAAATCAACTCAAGTGTATATAATAGTGCTTACACCATGTGCAGAACCCTCACTTACATTCAGTTAACAGGCGTAAGTATACATTTGGGTCATATTTGATTGCAAAGTTGACTTCAGTGATATCAGTGTTTGTTGAATCATGCAGTCATAGAATAGGTTGGGTTGGGTCAGGCTGGCTTGGAAGTGACCTTGAAAATACCTAATTACAACCCCTGCCATGTGCAGGGATGGCTCCAACTAGATGAGTCTGCCCAAAGCCCCATCCAACCCCAGCCTCGAACAGTTCCAGAGAGCGGGCACCACGGTTTCTCTGTTAAACATGTTTGAGTCTCTCAGCACCTTCAAAGGAAAGACTCTCTTCCTTACATCTAATTTAAATTCCTCCTCTTTTAGTTTAAAACTGTTACACTTTGTCCTAAACATTCCATAATAAAAAATTCTGCTCCAACTTTCCTGTAGAGTCCTTGCAAGTACTAGAAGGCTGCTATAAGTTTTCTCTGGAGCCTTCTCTTCTCCAGGTTAAACAACCCCAACCCTCTCAGCCTATGTTCGTAAGAGAGATGTTTCAGTCTTCTGACCATCTTTGTGACCCTCCTCTGGACTTGCCTGAACAGGTCCAGGAGCTTTTTATGGTGGGACACCCAAAGCTGAACACAGTACTTCAGGTAGGGTATCACAAGAGCAAATTAGAGAGGGAGAACCATCTCACTTGACTTGCTGAAAAAACTTATTTTGACTGGCTTTCGGGGCACCCATTGCTGGCTCGTGTTGAGTGCCCCCAGGTCCTCCTCCATAGGCATGATCTCAGCTGACTCATTTCTCAGTCTGTGTACGTGTTTGATATTGCCTCGAAACAGATGAAGGACTGTCATAGAATCATAGCACGGCTGGGGTTGGAAGGGACCTCAAAGACCATCTAGTTCCAACCACCCTGCCATGGACAGGGCTGCCAGCCACTAGATCAAACAGCCAGGAACCCATCCAGCCTGGCCTTGAACACATTCAAGGATGGGGCAGCCACAGCTTCTCTGGGCAGCCTGTGCCAGCGCCTCACCACTCTCTCAGGGAAGAATTTCTTCCTGATGTCCAACATAAACCTCCCCTCTTCCAGTTTTAGCCCATTCCCCCTTGTCCAACCACTACCCACCCTGTAAAAAGTCGCTTCCCCTCCTGCCTGTAAGCTCCTTTTAAGTATTGGAAGGCCGCAATGAGGTCTCCCCGGAGCCTTCTCTTTTCCAAGCTAAACAATCCCAACTCCCTCAACCTTTCCTCATAGGAGAGGTGCTCCAGCCCTCTGATCATTTTGGTGGCCCTCCTCTGCACCCACTCCAACAGCTCCACATCCTTTCTGTACTGGGGGCCCCAGGCCTGGACACAGTACTCCAGGTGAGGCCTTCCAAGGGCAGAGTAGAGGGGGACGATCACCTCCCCCTCCCTGCTGGCCACCCCTCTCTTGATGCAGCCCAGGATGCCATTGGCCTTCCTGGCTGCAAAAGAGGACACTGCCGGCTCACGGCCAGCATTTCATCAATCACGACGCCCAAGTCCTTCTCCGCAGGGCTGCTCTCAATGAGATCTTCTCCCAGTCTGTACACACACCTGGATTGCCTCGACCTAAGTGCAACACCTTGCACTTGGCCTTGTTGAACCTCATCAGGTTCTCTTGGCATTTTCCAGCCTGTGCAGGTCCCTCTGGATGGCATCCCTTCCTTCAGGGATATCAACTGTACCACTCAGCTTGGTGTCATCAGCAAACTTGCTGAGGGTGCACTCGATCCCACAGTCTAAGTCATCAATAAAGATGTTGAAGAGCACCGGGCCCAAGGCGGACCCGTGGGGAACATCGCTCTTGACCGGCCTCCACCTGGACATAGAGCCATTGACTGCAACTGTTTGGCTGCAACCATCCAGCCAGTTCTTTATCCAGTGAACAGTCCACCCATGAAATCCATATCTCTCCAGTTTAGAGATAAGGATATGGTGCAGGACCATGTCAAAGGCCTTGCACAAGTCCAGGTAGACGACATCTGTTGCCCTTCCTTGGTCCACTGATGCCGTCACTCCATCATAGAAAGCCACCAGATGGGTCAGGCAAGATCTGCCCTTGGTGAAGCCATGCTGGCTGTCTCGGATCACCTCCTCACCTCGCGTGTGCCTTAACATGGCTTCCAGAAGTATCTGTTCCATGATCTTCCCAGGAACAGACGTAAGGCTCACTGGCCTGTAGTTCTCCAGGTCTTCCTTTCTCTCTTTCTTAAAAATGGGAGTGATGTTTCCCTTTTTCCAGTCACCAGGGACCTCGCCTGACAGCCACAACTTTTCAAATATGATGACGAGCGGCTTGGCAACCATATCAGCTAACTCCTTCAAGACCCTGGGATGCATCCCGTCCAGCCCCACAGACTTGTAGACATTCTGTCTCACAGTGTGGTCTCGGACTTGCTCCGCTCTTACACAGGGAAGGATTTTCAGGGACACGAGAGACCTGGGCAGCCTGACCGGCAGTGAAGACCGAGGCAAAGAACTCATGAAGTGCCTCAGCCTTCTCCACATCAGAGGAGGCCGGTTTTCCTTTTCCATTCATCGGATGGTATACACACTCCTTCACCTGCCTTTTCTGACCTATGTAGGTAAAGAAACCCTTCTTGTTGTTTTTTACATCCCTTGCCAAACTTAATTCTACCTGTGCCTTGGCCTTCCTGATCCCATCCCCACATATCCCAATTGCATCTCTGTAAGCTTCCCAGGCCACCCATCCCCACTTCCACTGCTCATACTTTTCCATCTTTTCTCTCATCTTGACCAGCAAGTCCTTGCTCAGCCACGCTGGTTTCCTGCCTCCCCTGCCTGATTTCTTATTCAGGGGGATGGAGAGTTCTTGTGCTCTCAGAAAGATGTTCTTACAGTGCTGCCAGCTCTGCTCCGATCTCTTGTCCCTAAGGACAATTTCCCAGGAGATGTCTTCCAAGAAGTCCTTAAACAGCCTGAAGTTTGCTTTCCTGAAGTTCAGTGTCCTGACTCCACTCCTTGCCAGGCCCACACTCCTCAGGATCACAAACTCAACCAAGGCACGGTCACTGCAGCCCAGGCTGCCTCCAATCTTAACTTCTTCGACCATCTCCTCCACTTTGGTGAGTACTAGGTCCATCAGCCTCTGGTTGGTCTGTCCAATACCTGAACCAGAAAGTTATCGTCGATGGACTCCAGCAGCCTCCTGGATCGGTTGCAGCTTGCTGTGTTGTTGTCCCAGTAGACATCTGGGTGGTTGAAATCCCCCATGAGGAGGAGAGCCTGTGCCTGAGATGCCTCCTTCACGTGAAGCAAGAAGGCCTCATCAACAGGCTCCCCTTGATCTGGCGGCCTGTAGTAGACCCTGACCACCAGCTGCCTTTTATTGGTGCCACCCTTAATTTTCCCCCACAGGCTCTCGTCTTGTTCCTGACTGTCACTCAGGGGCAGCTCCTCACAGTCTATGCACTTCCTAACATAGAGGGCAACTCCCCCACCCCTCCTATCTTGCCTATCCCTTCTTAAATGCTTATAGCCCTCCATGGTGGTATTCCTGTCCTGTGAATCACCCCACCAAGTTTCTGTGAGAGTGACAAGATCGTAGTTGTCCAAGTGCACCACAGTTTTCAGCTCCTCCTGCTTATTTCCCATGCTGTGTGCATTGGTATAGATGCTGATCTCCAGTGCACCTGGTTTTAACCTCTTCCCCCTTTGAATCTAGTTTAAAGCCCTCTCAACTAGTCCCACCAATTCCTGGGCTAGAATCCTTTTCACGTGACTTTGCTCTTGGCTTTATTGGACTTCATGAGTTTTATGTGGGATCATTTCTGAAACCTGTCTAGATCCCTCTGAATGGCATCCCTTCCTCTCATTGTGTCAGCTGCACCATTCAATTTGGTGTCACCTGCAAAGAGGATGAGACTAACTGGCCTGTAGTTCCCTGGTACACATTGATGGCTCAAATCCAATTTTTCATCTAAAAGCATTTTCAAATCATTCTCATTAGGGCTGTTCTCAATCCATTCATCACGTCATCTGTGCTGCTGGTGATTGCCCTTGCTCAGGAGTAGAACTTTTCATTTGGCCTTGTTGAACTTCATGGTATTTGGACGGGCTAACTTCTCAAGCCTGCCAATGTCCGTCTACTGGACCTTGGGAAGGATGGCATCCCTTCCCTCTACTGTGTGAACTGCATTATTGATCTGGGTCCTAGTCTCCATTCTAACTTGTGATACAACCTTCTGTAGATCTTCCAATTTCTCTGTGCCTTTGACCTCCTCCTCTTCCTTTTCCTCCAATTTTTCAGATTGAGGTAAGCCTCAGAACCTGCATCTTATATCTGCAAACTGTCTATGACACTTGCATCTGAACAGTCATCAGAAGACTCTAAGCAATAATAGAAGATTAATAAAGATGTGCACTGTAGCAGTAAGAATATTGTTGATATAGCATTAAAACCATAAAAATTAACCATTCGTATATAGCCTGGCTGAAAATGAAGATTTCTTTTGCTGAAAAGAAATAAGAATTTTAGCAATTGTCACAGTCCCAACAAAAGTACTGGCTTTATTCTACACCCGTGCAAGTAGGAAGAGCAGCAGGATATGATGACAAGCTTAGAAGGCACTTGCATTCCTACAGCATGAGGGTCCTTGGAACCCTGAGCAGATGATCCCATTCCAAGTGAGAACTATCTCAAATTCAGTGCTTCCTTGACAGCCAGTGCAGATCATCATCCACTCACCAATGTGATATGCCTAGAACATAACTCGTGAAGTATCAGCTTTTTCCTCTGGAGAACTTCAGGGGAGCTGTCTCTTACACTTACACCTGCATAACCAAGATCATCAGAATCCGGTAAAAGAAACCTAAATTTTAAGTTTTAACAGCAGTGACAGCTCAAAATGCTATTCATGTTCTCGCAGGGCTTTACACTACTAAGAAATAAAAGCTCTGACCAGCCTCTACACTCTCAGGCATACAATAGAACACAGCTTGACACTAGAGACCATGAGAGTATGGCAGCACCTGCTGTTCACGTCTATTCAAACATGTTATAAAATTAGCTGTTTCTCACAGGCAGTTTTGCCGTCTAATCCCATGTCAAAAATGTATTTTAACTAATACGTAAAATATTAACTGGTAAGGGACATGAGGGATAACACAGAGAAAGAGCATTGTTTTCTGTCTGTTGTACTATATGATTTCTACTCCATTTGCACTGTGTCCTTGTTTTACAGCATAAACATTTATGATACACTCATCAACTTATTTTCAGACATATTTTGGGCTTATCTTGAAATCTGTATCGTTTAGAATTGTTCAGCCCTTGCAAAGTAGGCTGAACATGATAAAATTCATAGTATAAATCTAGAAAAATAACTATTGCAGGCTTATTTCTCTTAGTCTCTCTTTAAAATTAAGACATCCTACAATATGTTTCTACTGGCTATTTTAATTAAACCACTATCACTAGCTCAGGTATATTGCTACAATCAGCAATATCAACACACTTCTCTAGTTCAGGAGCAAAATGGAGAAAAATATTTTTGGGGTGTTTTCCCTGAAATCAATATCAACTGTAATATGATAAATGGATTTCATCAGTTTCACTAAGCAAACAAGAGAGACATTTCTGAGGTAAAAATCAGATGTTGTGGATTTATTCTTCAAATCTTAAATTTTGTCATTTTCCATTAGGCTTTCTGGTGCACTTTCCTGAAAACTCATGTCTTCAGTTACAGTAACGATACACACAAAAAAAAAGACAAATTTCTACCAATCACCCATCAGTCATCTATCAGTTCCTTACTGTAGCTGTACATGGAAGAGAGTCTTTAAAAGGTGGAGCAATAATAGGAATAATCTTTATTTGGCTGCTTAAATACTGTAACACCATCGAGATCTTAAATGGATCAAACCTACACAAGCAACGCTTCATACATTGTTGGTATAGTTCATTCCAGCTGTAGACCATCTTGTCCAGTAGGCTTAAAATGGTAACACTCTTAACTGATACTGCTAATATAACTTCATCTTCTGGCTTTTGTTCATACAATAGCGCTGGTCATAAACTATACCTTATTCTACACCTGATCAATGCTGTTCCATTGATAGAGTTTATGACATAAACTCAGTTTCTGGCCCAAAGTAGATACTCTTCTCTCTGCTGAGATGGAAAGCATGACTACCAGACAAGATGAAGACAATTGACAAGTTTCCAGCAGGACATCAAAAACAAATCAAGGGAAAACCAAAAGATGATGAATTCAATCTGCAGTCACAGTGTGGCTGGTACAATCGCAGTGGTACTGGAGACCTGAATTCCAGTTCCAAAGTGTATCTATAAGTACTGCAGTGTTTGTTAGTTTTCTTTACTCCCTGTTTATTCTGACCCAATGCTAGTAAATAAGAATAGAATCTTGTGCTGTTAATAAAGTGAAAATAAATTTGTTGTTTTTTTTTTAATCTATCATGATCATATATTTCAGAAAAAAATACCAAATAAAATACTGAGTTATGAACACTTGTCCAGACTTAAACAGGCTGTTAACTAAAGAGATTCCCTAGGAAGAAAGAAAACATGCAAACAAGCAAAACACATAGTGCAACTGAAACATTAGACATTACATAATGTTCAGATATATGGGTGCTTTGAGACATTTAAAACAAAGATTTTGATTTCAGCTCCCAGTTGAAATCCTCAGGATTTTTTTGTTGGCCTGAAAGTTGTGTCAATAACAAACATTTTTATCCTTTACAGTAATGAACATTTCAATCCATTAGTCTCTGTGAGCACAATACAGCTGTTTCAAAGTTAGGTTGATATATCAGAATATATATCCCTTGATAATATAAATTGGCCATCATGTCATTTCAAACAATCCTTTACTGAACATCTCTGTTACAAGGCACTTTTTAATACAGTTCAGTTTAGCAAATCACTGTTCACAGAAGGGAGGACAAGACAATACAAACTACAACTCTTTGTAACTGAAGAAAAAGACATCATTAGCCCAACCTGCAGATAGTCTTTGAGCAGGAAAAATAAAATGTAAGAGGACAATGTTGTTAACATTAGAATATGCAGGAAGCAGGAGAACAATATCTTAGTGTACTCAGATTACTTAAAACATATTATTATCCATGCGCACTGCTTTGCCTCTGAATCTCAAAACTTCAGGAACAGGCNCTTCAGGAACAGGCTTTTCTTCTCCACAGGTGCAAACATACCCAAAGTATATTCTTCAAGACAAATATATTCATACTACGTCTGTGGAAATACACAGACTTTACAAGGTACAATATTTCTAATGGCTGAATTGCAGCCAAGAACCTTGCTTAGAACATGACATGATAATGCAAAGGAGCAATAAAATTATAGACAACATCTAAGACAATTTTACAGAGTGATAGTAAAAGCCTACAGTAACAAAATGAACATGTTGTTGCAAAAGAGGAAGATGATAATATGATCGTGATTCATTACAGCAAGCTTAGCTACATTTCTAAGAAAGTGTCACCTGTGACATGCCATTCTTGAATTTCAGTTTGCAATAATAATCTAAAAAGAAATAATAATCCTTTTTCATTTTACTCCATAAAGTGTTCCACAAAAATACAAAATTCCAATGAAATGCATAAGTATCATTAATCCCTAAGTTATAAACAGGAATATGCAAATAGGAAAATTAAGAAACTCAGTGAAGCCCACAAGAAAATGTGCTGCCAGAACTAGTTTAAAAATATGATGACCTGGCATAGGTTTAACTTTGTGGCTGCTGCTAAAATCAGTGGAAAAACCTCTAATTTTTAAAAGTCCCACTCCAAAGTTCACAGCTCATAAGCCATGTATACTCAGCCTTCTATATAACACTTCAAAAATTCTATTTGGCATCATGATTAAACAAATATCCAAAGTATTTAAAAAATAAATAAATATAAAAAATAAAAAGAGGGAAAGAAAAACAAAATAATGTTTGAGAGACCACTAAAACACTATAGGACTCTGGAATTCTACATTTACTTCACATTGACAGTGTATAATCAAAACTACAAGGTATTTAGGAATCTATTCACTTATCTGGTTGACCATCTTGCCAGCAAAAAGCAAGGAACAGCTATGAATAACTACTATATGCAGACAGGTATCCAGGACCCCTTTTTAAATGACTGAATTGATCAGTTACACCCCTAATCCAAAGTCTAATAAACATCTGTCACAGGAAAATATATTGAAAGCAATCTACAATGAGAAGACAAGGCAGGCTGCAATGAACAAACATATCTCAGACGCAAGGAGCCCTCACATCTGTCAGCATTTTTAAAACACTGAAATCATAATGATGGGAAGGAAGGCTCTTATACTTCTAGGCTATGAAGTCTCCACATGTTAGTTCGTTCAAAGGGAAACAACTCCTGACTGTGACATAAGCTTAACCTGCCATCTATTGTGAAATGGTGTATGAAGTTGGATTGTATGATATGTATGGTGTATGAACTTGGATTTCATATTCTGTGAATGCTAACACATGCTATGACAACAAATCTATACTAACTCTGGGCCAAAGTTTGTAGTTTTCAATCAGACAAAACACAATCAAGCTTAAGTAAGAATTTAAGAAAAGGCTACAGGATTCATTAATTTCAGCCTTACTTTCATTTTCCCTTTAAAAGACAAGGCAAATAGACTTTATTAAATTTTCTGCATGCCAGCAAGAGGTATGGAACAAAAGGCAGGGGGATAAGGAGAGAACTGGAAAGGGCAGAATATGACTTTTAGAGAATTGTCCTTCACTTACAGACCCTCACTACACAAAATGCACATGGCAAAGGAATCAGGGGTGAGGAGGTAGGTGCAGCTGCTAGGACAATTTAGGAGATTCAAAGGGTCACCAGATTTCTTACAGAATTCATTCCCTACCCACTGTTGTGATGAAACTGGAGTACCACAGGTCCTAGTTCAATGGGAACCAGCCCTCAGTTTACTCTTCCCCAGCCACAGCCAAACTTCCCTGTACCTGCTGGACAGAAGAATGGGTTTAAGATAGCACATTAATGCTAAACAAAGTGAAAGTCGTGTTATCAATCTGCCACTCTATTGATCTTCAGTATTACACTGAGATCCTTCTTTCAAATTGATTTCAAGGAAGAGGATATTATTGCATGTTTTCTGGACATAAAATAGCTAATCAAGAAAATGTGTTTAGTAGTTTGCAGACTGTAAGTTTCACTGTAAGACATATAAGAGTAATGATTTATTAAGTAATATTATTCTCATCATTGTACTGTTATATTATTATTCTTCTTCTCAAGCAATCTGCAGAAATTTGTTCTGCTTCAGGCAGTCCTTACCCTTGCTATACAAGTATTGTTTTGTACATTTTTCTCATTATAAGTACTTTGATCTTGCAACAAATGTTCAACATCTTATAAACTGTAATATAAAACCCACACAGAGTGACACAATGACTAAAAAGATCGTAACAATCACAACTGTGGTTCTCAGAAAACCCTAAAATACACAATGGAAAAATAAGAGGGGGGGGGAGAAAAAAAGCTTTGGTTGTCTGTAGACTTTGAAATACTTTTAAGTGTCAGATTATTTTCTCCTTCAGTGAAGACCTTCAGAGATCTGATTTTTACAGTCATCAGAAACCAGGTTCAAGTAAAATACCTCCCTTGTGATAAAAAGCACCCTTTGTAATTCAGAACTGCTCTTCCAAAGAGCACTAACCACAATCCACGTTAATGAGAACATACCTAGCCAAGCGCAGGCCTGAATGCGTAAAGCCTTTACTTCAGTGCCTTTCATGTTATGTTATGCAGGCAGTTATCAATTTCAAATACACTGTTTAGTGAGATTTACTGTTAGCTGTAGATCAGTTTTTCTATTAATGCAGAAGATGTGTCGTCTCCTAGACAAGAGACTCACTGAATGGCCAAGGCATGGATGTGTGAGGTCTCAAAAATAAGTAGAAAGCAGCCCAGTAGTTTAGTCATTCTTTCATTATTTCACTCAGTCATTCTCTTTCTCTTTCTGAGGAAAGAAAAAAAAAGCATTATTTCCCATGGTAACTTATGAAAATTAGATTGGCCCAGTTTGAACAGGAATCTCAGAATCAAAGCAGTTTTCAAAAAAGTAAAACTTGTGGCTCAGTGACAATCAGCTCCATTGTCATGCAAAAAATCTTTGACTATGGAAAAGACCGGATTTCCCCAGGCTTGTAGACTAGCACAGTGTGGGTTTGCCAGAGGCATTGTGGCACTTTGTTTTAGACAGATATTCCTTTCCTTCCCCTGCCCCCGCTTCCTGAGCTTTTTCCCCTGTTGTTGTTTCCCATCACTGGTAAATCAGAGCTCTGTGCTTCACACAGTTTCTCTACGCAAAGAGACTCTGGGAAGGCCTATGAGCATTGCAAAAAGAAGCCCAACAAATATGGGGAAGGAAAAACTGCTGGCAGATAAAGAAGCAAGAAAAAAACTGTACCACAAAAGTGAAGAATAAATAACCTTGCAAAGGAGGGGACAACATGAGTTTTATCATTTCACCATACTTCATCATACTTTGCAGCTGGAGACAGATTGCTGGCATAGACAGACGAAGGCAGAAAATAATCCAACAAGCATGAAAACATGGAGGAAAATAACTTCCGTCAGAAGTTATAATGCTCAAAAACCCCTTCAAGCTTTACCAATTGCTCTTTGCTGGGGTACTACAGTGAATCACTCTGTCTCAAACAGTAGTTGCCCTGTCACAGTCACTCTCAAATATGCAAATCCAATGTTTACAACCAAGTGATCTAGGCTGAACAACTCAGGCCTGACATGCCATTTCAGAGGTGCCTGGAAAGGCCATTCTGTCTGAGCATCAGCTCTGTGACTCTGAAAGATCCACCACTTTAAGCATTTATTTATGTTCTTGCTTCCACAATTACTGAGGGTAAAAGAGCAAAATAAATGCTCATCATACCAGATTTGGTTACTAAACATGAGACCATAACAAGATCAACGTATTACTTCCGTTAACACAAAAATTAGATGACAATGAGGAAAATATTGTAAGTGAATTTCTGAAATAAAATAAAATAAAACAAAAACTCTTGTAGAAAAATAAGATTTGACTTATGAAAATGTTTATTTGTACCAGCTTACTGTGTTCTTAAGTGTGCTAATTTCTGACAGAAAGGATAAGATTTTGTCACAGTCATTCTTTTTCTTGTTTTTATGAACCATACTAGGGGTATTTCTAGTAGGGAGGGTCTTATACGTTTAACTGAGGATGAAGAGATTGTCTCTAAGGGTAAATACTCAGCAGAAGACAGTATGTCAACATTTGCAGAACATTACCCAGGCACTATTTCTTAATGTAAATTGACAATGCTCAGTATTTAATGGCATTGAAAGATATTAGTTTAAACAAAATTTTTATTATCACATTGGAATCGGTGTAATTCCACTCCATATGCAAGTCTATTATTCTGTGAACTGGAGACAGTATAAAGCGAGAGGCATGAAAATGGTATTAGCAGGTTGTCAAAATAATTCTGCATACAACACTGCATATACTTAGTGTGAAGTCTTCCCTCAGTCTACTATCTGCACTCATTATTGATATCCCCTTCCTGTACACGCCCTTGGTGTTATCTCCATTCCCTAATTTCATAAAAGAGCTGCAGTGACCCTCTGTGGGAAGGCAAGGCAAGGCAAGGCAAGGCAAGGCAATTTTTAGTTGCCTCTGTCTATTTGTAAAATGAGTTCCTACTGACAACCACTCCCAAATACCTCATTGGGAGAAAGGGATATATTTTACTGAATGTTTGGAACGTGCTTTGAAGTCCTTTAATATAGGTATTAAACACATTCACACCGAGTAGCCATTAAGGAGTTTCCTCTACTTTAAGTACTCTGTCATACAGACGAATATTTGTTCCATTTCATTCCTAATTCTTCTTCTCTATTAAAAAAATTCATTACAGTAGAAAAAATGAACCCAGTTCAGGAACTTTTAAGTGCATTGGAAAACGGAATTCATGGCTTCCTGCAAGCATAGCAAGTGGATATAAAGAACATTTTGTAGAATTAAATTTGACATACAAAGAGAAAAGAAACACAGTTCGTAGAAAAGGAAGAAAACTCATCCAGTGGTCCAAGGCAACAAGCAATTGACAGAATAAGTTTCTCACTCAACCTGTACATCTCTTTTAGGGATATATCTGTGCAGTGAGTTACAGGCAGATATGAGCTTGCTCTGCCTGTGTCCCAGGCAGCTCAAAGCTGCATGACATTTTACTGCAAAACCCAACCTAAAATACCAGCCTTGTCAATGTGCTTACTGGATCAGTCTAGCAAGGGTCTGTGCTAACGTTGTTTATAATTGGTTTGGAGTATAGAAGAAAAAAGCTCATGTCTGCCTGCAGATGATCAGCTGAGTGTAACCCACAGATTAAGAAAGGTACCTCTCATGCTGGACAACTACTCATGCCTCTCTGCCATGGCACAGTCAACTAATATGGTGGATTTGGCAAAGAACTGGCCATCTTAGGTGAGAAAGGCAATAAAGGAGCACACAACATGAAGGACGAGTACATTACTAATATTAAAGTAAGCAGTTTACCCGTCCCTCAACAAATTAAGCCACCACTGGTTCATCAGATGTCATCATGGTTCTATCAGGTCACCATGGCCAATTGTGGGATTATAGTTAATCATAGAGGGATCATCTAATCCTGCCATTACCTTGCTGAGCCTTTCAGCTCTTCAAGGGAAACCAGACACCCTAAAGATGGTATTAGTCAAGACCCTTGCAAGTAAACACTGAATTTGGGGAGATACAAGTGATTTGCTTGAAGCAAGGAGGAAAGGAGACTTGGAAATGT
>VXAV01009919.1:62572-83502 GCA_013399715.1 Alectura lathami | reverse complement strand
ATTAATGATTCATTACCATTTACCTACAAAAGGACAAGGTTTCCTGAGCTGATAACATTATTTTTTCTCTTAACCTGTATCAGAGACCACTTTTTATCCACACAGATCAAAGGCCAGAAGTGGAACATTCACCTCCCAGCCTCCTTGAAAACTGAAATCTTATTTTTCAGGACCAAGCATGGACAGGAAATATGTGGTCATATTCACTACATATTTATTTTTATTTATTAAAAAAAAAAAAAAAAAAGTTGGTGGTGAAAGCTTTTAGTATTATATGCCAACTATATGTGGCATTAGGAATCTCTAAACTGAGCAAGATTAGAGGTAAGACCAACCTAAGGGCGCACGCAGTTATTCTGAGGATAATGTGGTTCTCGCAGAACTACAATATTGCAGAAGTCATAAGTTTGTCAGAACTGTATTACACAGCTGTTGTTTTTTATCATGCTTAACATGTGATACAGGAAAGATATTTTATTTTAATTACATGATATTACCAATGTACTTCATGTACTGTCTGGAAGAAAATACTCTTTCAACCACTCCTTTAGTACGGAACTACTTCCTCAAACTGATTATGTTCAAAACCCAGATTTCAGTCTTAATGTACAGGTTCATGTCTTTCAAAAGAGGGTTGATTCCATACTATCATAAGCAGTCATCTCTTTCATTTTCACTGAGGATGGAGAACATGAATACTGTCTTTTGTCTAATAAATAACGTTCACTTGGTTCACTTGAACATACCAGTGATAAATAGAAATCCAAACTATTTTTGTTTCAGAGCAATCTGTGACAGAAAACTCAACACATATTTTTACAAAATATGAGAAATCTTTTGGCATTTAGTGACACATGCATATTCCTGTGAAGAGAAAGAGGCACATGATTCTGTTTTAGACTCAGGCATGCTATCTAGGCTTATGTTCCTGCATATACATAACATCAAATTTTCAGTCACTCACACAGATCCCTTAAATTTTGAAGTTTTGCATAATGTCACTAGACTAGATGGTAAAAAAGAGTTTCCTTAAGCAGAAGTCTCTAAAGCAAAAAAGCGCAATCGTTCTCCTTAAAGACTGTGACTATGTGTTCACTGGGTTTACTGTAATCAGAGAAGATGAAAGGATTTTAAACATTTTGTAAAGTTTCACACAGCTGAAGCCTCCGTTTTGGATGGGATTAAGACATTTTTCTTTGAAAACTTCTGATTACAGTCAAAGTTTTCTTTTACATTGTCCTTTCTCATTTTTAAATGAGTGTGTCCATCAGGACAGACACAGAGAGAAGGCCTCAATCCAGAGTATTTATGGACACTTTCAAAAGCAGCATTTGAGACATTTAAGTCAAACTTCAGCAAAATACTTCAAAGTCTTTGGGTCTGAGTTAGGAAATACTACCCTTGTGCTGAGAACGGAAGAATTGTTATCTTGCTATATACTGATTGAGCATTGTTTTTCTATTAATCATGTCATTCTTCAAAGCCATCAGCCTAGGCCTAATAAAATAAACACTTAAACATATACGTATACATACACGTTTACAAACTGTGTATATGTATGCCATAGGAAACAAATATTTCCCCTTTATACTACCTTAAAATAACAGTGTATTTATTTTACAGATGTGATAACGTAAACTCACAAGAAATTTTACTCCCTTCAAAATCCATTACTCTCCTACTTTTCAAGAACTCTTAATTTTCCATGCCTATCACCTCAAGCCATTCCAGTCCTGAAGAGTGGGGTGCAGACAAGAATACATGCATTATATATTACAGCTGATGACTGAGCTCTGTTACAACATTTATCTTCATATGTGATGAGAGATGGGATAACTCAGGAGTGGTACAGCAACCAGTGCTGTCCATGAGCTATCCGATCTTGTCACTGCACAAAGGCCATATCAGAGATTAGCCATCACACAATGTACTGTTTATAAAATGTATTAAGGTTTTGGCTTGGTCATGTGCAGGATCTAGGCAGAGGGGTCTGCACAACAGAGTACAGCCATGATTTGGCAAACAAGCTTTTAAATGAATGGACAAGATTGATTCTTACATGCAACAGGAATGTGAAATGATCAAAATTCAAGCCAAGTCCGCATGTCAGTAAAACAAAAAGTTATCTTTTTGCAGATAACACTGTATTGTTTCAACAAAATTTTCTTTCTACATTTGTACAAAATTACATTTCTTTTGCCTTTTTGAAAATTTAGGAAAAAAAAGGTTTTAAGATTAAAAGATCCAGCATGCAACAGAACTAAGGAAACATTGATGGACTAATCATTTCAGAGAAAGAAGGCAGGAGTGATTAAACGATGAAGCAACCATCACACGAACTCAAAGATTACATGATTAACTCCCTATTATTTGTAAATTTAGCATTCATTTCTTAAGAAAATTCTGACATTTACAGGTATTTACATCTACTATATGATAGATTAGGAAACCCTCAGCATTTTTAATAGATTATGTATTGGTGTAATATTTATCTACTTTTATTTTTTGAATTGTTACAGTTAATTTGATTCTGATAGATCACTTGACTGTTTAGTACTATGACTTATGATTACTTTTGCATCTTCATGCTCATGTCTGTACACAAAATATTTCTTTGACAGAGATAAAACTTCACACCTACCAGTTACAGTCTTCTCTAAAATACATGTTATTAGGTAGTGTGACACACTCATTTTTCACTATTCTATATTTAAGAGTACAGTTCTGCAAGCTTACAGGAAGTTTAACCCTGCCTAAGTTATGTATTCATACAGAAGAACATTAAGAAGTGAATAGGTTAAATGAACTATTTTTAACTTAAAGATGCTCCCTAGATAAGCAAAACATACAATAAATTAATGTCAGATAAATATACTGACATCAGTTACAAGACAGTAAAATATTTGTACAATTATTATTACAAAGAGATAATTCATGTTTAAGTAACAATACTCTAAAATCTCATAAGCATTATTTTTAGAGTAACTGAAACTAGATAGTTTGGAAGAAGATAACAGCTGGAGGCTCTTGGTGTTTGAGTTCTTTTCTTTTAGTTTTCAAGTCTCCATACTTGCAGCCTTGTTACACACATAAAGCAGAGAGTCATAAGGAATTAAAAAAAAAAAGAAAAAGAAAAAGAAGGAAAGAAAGATCTTTGGAAATTTTCTGTTCAGTTTTCCTCGCCCTCACTATCTGATGAAAGGATAGATAAGCACCTGAACTTCCTTTTGCTCTGCTGCACCTGTAAATGTCTCCACTACTCTCCAGTGTGCCTGTCAGCAGCACAGCAAGCACGGATCTCAAGCACTGAGAAGGCACTGCTATGGAGATGCAACTCTCAAAAAGGAGGCAGCTGCCTGAGACAACACCAGCAGCAAATGGAGGCAGATGGGCAGAAGAAGCCCAAGTGCCAGCTGCACTGTCATGGCACAGCTGTCAACTGTGCCAGGTAGAAGGAGAGGAGGAGGAGGAGGAGGAGGAGGAGGAGGAGCCAGCTGGCAGGTCTGCACAGTGGGCAGGAGCGGAGGCAGGCAGAGGAGGAGTGGCAGAGTCAGCCAAGAAGAGCCATTTCTGATGTGCCACTTCAGTAGTGTATCAGGCTGAAACTTGAAAGAATAATGAGAGAAAGGCAGGCTGAATTTTTGGGTCTGCTGAGGTGATTCAGCCTGTCTTGTTTAGAAGCATTATCTAAAGAAGAAGCTTTACCTATTTGCTTCACACATACCATTATCACAAACATAGGCACATAATTACGTACTCTTACACTTTGTACACAACATTCTGTCTGTCTTCAGCCTACTCTACCTCCAACCGTCATTTTTCTCTTTTCCTGATGTGTGCTATGAAGAGAAACTCAGCAATTGAAGCTTAACATTTTGATTGCCTCAAAATGAATATTCTAATCCCCACAGGACAGTACCGTTTTTTGTCCTCCAAATGTGGATTTAGCTCTGCTATTTAGTGAGCAAGATCTTCTTGCAAAATAATAACAACAACAATAATAATTCATAATAACAATAATAACAATAATAACAATAATATTAATGATAATAATAAAATCACAGCTGTATTTGTTAAGCATAAATCCCAAAGACTAAGTAAAATAGGCCTGGGGAGAGATGTGGAAGAGGTATAACTGGACTTACTTCATTCTCTGATATTCTGTGTCATAGTCCGAACCATATATATGAGCCTCCATGGCGCAGTTCAGGGGATTACATCAGTGAAATGGACTGAACAGCCTCAAAACTGTACAGTCTAGTCTAGGAATTAGAATTGTGAAAGCTTAATAACACTTCTTCTTTGAATCAGAAAAAAATAATTAATCACAACTTTTAGGAACATTTCCAAAATACACCATGTCAAACACTTATATTTTACCAACTACTCAAGTGAGTGAGCAATATTCATTTAATTCCGATGTGCCTGGACATTCCAGACCTTCCTGTGAAATAACAGTACTGCTGCTCTATGAAGACAGGCCTGTCCTCAAGCCAGTGTTACATACAGGTCAGGATATTAGTTCATACCCTGCACTTGCCAGACACAGCCCCGAGCAAAGACTGCTTGTATACGCATTCACGTATTTTGCCTCCCTCCCAGGACGGACAAACTTCTGCCTTCTCCTGCTCAGCAACCCTCCGTTTGAATTGTTCATGACACTACTGAACACTCACTTCTGTCAGCACCAACACTCATTGTAAACCACTTCCACCACATTGTTTTCTCTGAATTCTTGGATTTCTGTTTTATGACTCCAATTCTATTGCCTACATATACCAGAATTTATTTAGTTAACTTTAACATACAGGTTTACATGCTAGTTTAGGTTTATGTGGTTAGCCTCAGTGTACACAAGTGCATCCAGCATCGGAGTTTTTTAGTTATGGGCTAGCAGGTCTTTCTACCATTTCTTGGATCCTCATCACAATTTTTCCACAAATAAAAGCATCATCTACATAAGTGATGCTCCAAGACTAACATCAGTCTCTCCAATACTAGTAAAATTAGTTTTCTTAATATTTCTAGGAAATTCTTCAGAAGTCAAACACAACCATATTTGTTGTTTCTGAACAAATGAAAATTAAAGAAAAAAAAATTAAAAACCCACTGCCTTCTTAATGAGGTAGTGAAAGCAGTCTCCCATGTACTCTGCTTTGTTAATGGAGTCTCTGCAATCACAACAATGTAGTCAGCATAGAAAAATATTTGGTATTAACAACGGCTTCCAAAATAAGGGGACATACCTAAGGTGGAACAATTCTGCTATTTTACACACTCATTTATTTTGTGTCCAAGTACAAACAAAACTATTTTTTTACCCAGTGCTAAACTACTTTTCAGAGGCCTACCAAGTCTATATCGGTATTTTTTCCAACCACTAGCACTGAAAATAACCATGCTAGCTGTCTGTGTTATGGTCTGGTTCTCATCTCTAGTGGCTACAGCAGTGCTGAAACACCCTAGAAGATGTCTTCAGTCACACAAATCATTATCCCGTTAATGAGACTGATGCTTACACCTTCCTATACTCAGCAACTGGTACTATTATCCACATTTGTATTAAATCTTTCCCACGTACAGTTCAAGTGTTTATTTTTTCCTTTTCATAAAATTTTATCTTAGTATTGTGAGTCCCATATTTCTTCCCTTTTACTTATCCAATGCTTTCTTTTTATAAGTAATGCTTTCTTCTGACAAAATTAGCTTCTTCCAGTCATCTTTTACCTTTATTATCTTCAAAAATGCCTGATGCTATAAAGAAAAAATGATATAAGCACTCTTATTCTCTTCATACTTATAAGACTGACTTCCTTAGCACTGGAAAATATTTGTGGGACTGTAATCAAATCTGCACTCTTCCTCCATGCTCCCAGGACTGTATTGAAGTCCAGTGATTATTACAGACCACTCAAGTGCAGATTTAGCTAGACTTTGAGATCCAAATGTTTTTTTGCCTTCGATCTCCTGGATCCACAGGCTGTCAGCAGTACAAATCCCATTAAAATCTAATCTGGCGGGGGTGACTCACGAGATGACTGGAAAATTTGAAAGATGTCTGTGACTGTTCCAACAGTGTCTCTTTGTGTTCTTTGTACCTGATCAGAGAGCAGATGATTACAGGGATGTAACTCAGTTACCTTCCCTCAAACTGGAGTCAGGTTCCTTAAGCCAATCAAATCCCCTCTCTAATTTTTGATTATCCCTTCTTTGATTATCCCTTCTCCCACTTCTGTCAGTGATTGCTCACAAAAAATATTCATGGAGAATGGTCTTTACACAGTTCCCAGCCTCTTACGTGTAATATTGCATAATCTTCTGCAGTAGTCTGGCTTCCAAATGCCTGGTGTCTTCTAAACCAAAACACTCAAGAATGCAAATGCAAATCCAAATACAACACTTCTCACTACATAATGCAAGTCTTTCAAACTGTTTCAGCTAAAATATATGTTTATCCAATAAAACATAATTCATGAAAATGCAGTCAATTTTGTCACCTTTGTAAGGCTCTGGCATGTACACATGGCACATGCACTTCAGAGTTTGAGAATTAAATTAGGTATTATAAGTCCACAATAAAGCTTCTTATATCCATACTTTCTAAAGAGAAGGTTCTCTCTAACTGCAGCTTATGCTAAATCTCAAAGCAGCTAGTATTTTCTTACAGAACTTGTTATGACTGTTACGACTGCAGTGGATAGGATTTATAAATTTTTAAATTACCATATATATATGTCATCTGAGTGACCTTTAATCTATCTTTTCAATTCACTGAACTAAAGAGACTGACTGGTGGTTTGGTACTGCACTGGTAGTTCGACCAGTCAAATTGGGTATTTCAGAGACTGCTTAAAATATAGGAAATAAACCAGTTCAAAACCAATTATTTAAGATTTAATTCAAAAAGTTGCACCTGAGCCAAGAGAGACCCTGCCATATTGTCATTTTCCAAGTGGGTTCTGTATCTAAAAAAGGGTAGCAAGCTGCCTACAAGCCATTACTAAATGAGCCAGTCAAAACTAAAATTCATGCTACTTAAGACTCAATAAATTTTCTGACCAAATAAAACATTTGTTTCACAAAGTCTAATTTTGTAACATATTTAATATTATCCATTTACAATAAGTAGAAATACTCGTTTTTTCAAGGGCCTTTATAAATCTTCACATACCAGATGAAAATGAAGTATTTCAGAGGGCTGAAACACTTACCCTACGAAGGCAGGCTGAGAGAGTTGGGGTTGTTCAGTCTGGAGAAGAGAAAGCTCCAGGGGGACCTGATAGTGGCCCTCCAGTACCTGAAGGGGGCCTACAGGAGAGCTGGGGAGGGACTCTGCAGATGGGCATGAGGCGATAGGATAAGGGGTAATGGCCATAAACTGGAAGAGGGGAGATTTAGGCTAGACATCAGGAAGAAATTCTTTCCTGTGAGGGTGGTGAGACACTGGCACAGGTTGCCCAGAGAGGCTGTGGATGCCCCCTCCCTGGAAGTGTTCAAGGCCAGGCTGGATGGGGCAACCTGGTGTAGTGGGAGGTGTCCCTGCCCACGGCAGGGGGGTTGGAACTAGATGATCTCTAACTTCCCTTCCAACCCAAACCATTCTATGGTTCTATGATTCTATGATTCTATCCATTCTGCCCCATTTTTAATTTTACTCACCAGTCTGTGAGTTATTCTTACAGTTGGCATTTCATATTTTTTTTGTAAAATTTATCACTAAAAGCCCTATGTAAGAACAAAATTACATTAATGAATTGACTATGAATTTGAAGTCTAACATGAGGCCAAATATTTTCTGGCTTCATTTCTGTATCTCAGCAAACTACTTAATCTTCTCCCTACTTATCCATTACTGCTAAATTGTCTTGTTATTATTGTAGAAAATTGCAGCAAACATAGGCTTGCCCTTAGGCCTATAGTGAATGAAGCAGAAACCAGAATGCCTGCCGTGAGACTGGCAAGGTAAGAAACCTGTCATCCACTAATTTCACTAACTGAAAGTGCAACATAATATTCAACCCTTCTTTTTCGATTTTATTAAACATATGGTGAATTATTTCTACATTTGGGATTTCAAATGTATTCATATATTTTCTCACTTAAAGGCTTATACAAAAGCTAAACTAGAATAACGAAATAACCACATATCTGCTATCTAGGAGGAAGTCAATTATACTCCAGCCTTAGATATTATTTCTTTCCCTGGGTTTGATCGATTGGGGTGAACATGTTTATTTTTGTTTTGTTTTGTTTTGTTGTTGCTTTTTTGCTTTTGTTTTATTTTGTTAGAGAAAGGGATGTTTTGTTAGAGAAAGGGATATAACTCAACAACCAGCTTAATTTTTTTCTTACACGTGTGATTTTGATGCCTAGCATCAATGTTACGATTTAAATCCTGTATTTTTGCTATTGAGAAGAGATTGGATGTTTCATGCAGTGATGTCAGAAATGCATTAAGCAAACATGTTCATGATCTTTTTCTTGGAGCTAAATATTTCTCATGAATCAGTGCAAATGAATTCTGTTCACCTGTAAATCATATGCAAATAATTTTCTTCCCAAAAGTCAAGATTTTGCACACATTACATTGCTATTTTTCCATTCAGAAGGAAGAAAGAACATTTAAGGCAATGTTATCTAACAGGTGATGTTATATATATGTTTGTATATATAGGTCCAAAGTCAAAGCTCTTGTCCAGACCTTTACACCACTAAAACATCGTCTAAATATACTCAGAATCTGGGGAAGATATCTAGCACACAAATACTTTAAATTTACAGACTTCTTTATGTGAGGGTGTTTATTAATGGTACGGCAACTTTACGTTAGTGTTTGCCTTCACTCATTCTCTTTTTGTCTGTTACCATCAGAATCACAGCTGTATTTGACACAGCTACTATTCTCCTGGGCTGTTGGCTACAAGACTGACCAGAATTGGGACTAAGGCTTTGGAAACTGAGTAACAGAAAAAGCATATATCTGAGAATATCTGTTTTTCTGGACAGAATAGTTTTTAAAAGGAATTCCATTCTCTTGCATTAAACACTGCATAGTCAGTTGGTAAAAGACACAATTATCCCACTGTATTCAGCGTTGGTGCAGACTCACCTGGGACACTGTGTACAGATCTGGGCTTTGCAACATAAAAAATGATGTTAAGGTCCTTGAATGTGTCCAGTGAAGGGCAGTACAGCTGGTGACAGGGCTGGCAGGCATGTTCTGTGAGGAGAGGCTGAAGACACAGGGCTGCCCAGCCTGGAGCAGAGGAGGCCGAAAGGTGATCCCACTGCTCCCTGCAGTTCCCTGAGGAGGGGAAGCAGAGGGAAGGGAGGTGCTCTGCTCCTGGGTCATTGACAACAGAATATGCAGGAATGACAGAAAGCTGTGCCAGGCAAGGTTCAGACTGGATATTAGGAAAAATGTCTTCACCATGAGGGTGGTCAAACACTGAACCAGGTTTCCTAGAGAGGTGGTTGATGCCCCATGCTTGCCAGTGTTCAAGACCCATTTGGATAATACTTGTCAGTGTTCAAGAGCGTTTGGATAACACTCTTATGATACTTTTTAACTTTGAGTCACACCAAAGTAGTCTGACATTTAGAATCAATCTTGTTATGTCCCTTCCAACTGAAACTATTTCACTATCTTATTCTATTCTACATGAAAAACAAGTTGTTGGTTTTTTTTTTTTTTTTTTGTAATATTACATCAAGAACATCAGCAGAGAACTACATGCTACCAATACACTTTTGGTAAAGTGTCAGCCATTGCCTTGCTTCAGGCAGTTTTCAGAACTGTCTCCCTTCCAGTATGTGCCAGAGATTCACCTTGGTTATTTTAATAACTGTATATGGTAGTTCAGAAGTAAGCTGTAGGACCAGTGGAAGCACTGTCAGCTGTATTAACAAGACCACAGCTAGCATGACAATGGAACTGATTATTCCTCTCTCCTCAGCACCTGTGAGACTGTATTTAAGAATTTTGCTTAATTGTGGGCTCCCTGACACAAGACAGTCATGGACATACAGAGGCAAGTCTAGCTACTAAAGGGATTAGGTAATTGGAGCACGTGACGTAAGAGGATGGCCTCAGAGAGTCAGGTTTATTTGGCCTTGGGAAGAGAAGTCTCAGAAAGCACCTAACTGCTATCTGCAACTATCTAATCATAGCATAATGAGTTGTTAATAGCAGCGCATAATCACAAAACCAAAGACAGTAGCCAGAAGTACAAAAATGGGAAACTTTCACAGAAGTTATTTATTTATTTATTTATTTTGCATTTTTGGAATAGTCAAATATATGCCCAAAGAAATTACAGAGTCTCCATCCTTGGAGACAGCCAAAACTCATTTGGACACTTTACGAGCAAAAATCATGAGTAATTTGCTGCTCTGACTAGATAAGCTTCAAGTAAAAGCTTGGACTAAGTGACATCCAGAGGTTCCATACAACATAAGTTATTCTGTGATAAGGGCAACTGACTGCAGAAGTAAAAACTTTGAGCCATCTCATCTGTTTGCTTATAACACAGACTGAGCATTGCTACAAAGCTGATATCACTGCTAACTCTACTATTACGATAGTGCTCAGTATAACTTAGGTATTTGCAGAAAGCATCGCTCCGCACATGCTTCTGAAGCTTTACTTATGTTATTCCTTAAGGAGCACATCTCTCTTTCCCTTTCACAGTTTATCCCCTGAATAATCCTATTTGTTTTTTGGTCCAACTTATGCCAGGATAACCTATGAAAACTACTACCATCTGACACTCATGAACTAACTTCTAGAAGAATTTAGAGAAGAGTTCAGTAAAATCCATATGTCCTTCCTGTGATGAGACCTTCTAGTAAACTGTCAACTAAGACACATCAGTCTTAGAGAAATTGCTTCTGTACTATTTTAATTAAAAACAACACCAACCAACAAAACACACACATACAAATCTATTGCATTTTACACTGTTGGATTACTAAAGTATGCCATAATACATCATCCTTCAGGATTTGGCATCATTCATTATGAGATTTTTAAAAGACTCCTAGAACAGTATCATCACTGCTCAGAGTCTTAACCAAACCTAGTGGATGCTATAATTTCTATAATTTGTGAAAACTTACCACATTTCTCAAATGAGTGCATTATAGAGATCATAAGACAGTGATGGCCCCTGAAGTCAACAGGACTAAAAAAGCATACTGCCAGACTCACAAAAAGCGACACAAAATTGGCACAGGAGACTCAGTCAGAATCTCTGAGAACTTGCTCATAAATTGCAGCTGAGGAAAAAACTTGTCTTATACACATTAGGAAAAGGTCTGTGTATCAAGAAACATGGAATGGAGATCACACTGTTCTTGCGAATATGTGGACACAACTTGCATATCCATGTCTTGGCTTTCCATCTTCTAAGATACTTTTCCTTGCTTTCTGTCACATCTTTACCCTGTGGTCTCTTACAAGCATGTACTTCTTTCTTCGTGGGTAACATAGCAAATGCTTAACATAAGCATGTTGAGCATGTTTCTCCTTCCTGTTCTGTGTTTATTATTTCCTAAAAATGCAGATAATAATGGTTAACTCACTCTCAAGGAGATAAGAATTCATTATACTACTCTAAACTCTATAAATGAAATCTGCAAAATAAAATTAAAACCTCTACTTTGCAATGCCATTAAATATTTATCTCTGAACAATTATCTAAATTTACCAATTAAGAGTATTCCTCATGTTTCTAGAGTCACAACCAACTAATTTTAGTGACGTAAGTGAAATTTTACTGCCTTTTACTCATGTTAGAAAACCAAGAGCCAATATAGCCAGAAGTGAGAAAAGTGGTTTGTATTCAAGCATGTTTAATATTAGTGTTTTGTAGTGCACCAGAAAATTATCATGTTCCAGTCATTTATAACTATGCAACCCACCAAAATCTGCGGAACTGGGTGGGTGTTAATGACAGGATGCTGGAGGAATGGATCTAATACAACCTGCTGAATTTTTGTTACTTCTAGCAATGAACGGGATGAAACAATCCTTCTAACTTTCCAAGGCCGATATGGTTGCAGGGACTAGAGACGGGTCAGATGGTAGAGCAGCCTATTGTGTATTTGCTTACTTCATACACTTGGTTCAGAAAGTAAAGTAAATACTGAAAAATATGGAAAAATTTTAACTTTATTAAAAATTTATAGTATGAAAACTACTTATTTTTTCAGACAGGCATTGCATTTTAAAATTTTCTGGACAGAAAATAAAACAACAAAGAAAGCATTTTTGTTTTCCTTCATCCATTCAGCAAACATCTGTGAGGGAAAACATTTTGTCCTCAAACTGTTGATCTCTGAGTACAACTAAATGTATGTGCAAATGACACACTAGTACCAAGCTCAGTCTTCATATTCCTCAGAATATTCCAGATGTTGTTGTGGTTTAATCCAGCACTCAGCTAAGCACCATACAGCTGTTCGCACACCACCTCCACCCCACAGTGGAATGAGGGAGAGAATTGGAAACAAAATAGAACTTGTGGGTTGAGATTAAAACTGTTTACCAAGACACTAAAAGAAAAAATAAATAAATAAAGGAAAACATAAACAAAAAAGCAATGATAACAAAATATATATACATACACTGCAATTACTTGCCACCTGCCAACTAACACAAGTTAACAATACAACCATTCATCGACCAAGGCCCCAGTAGCAAAGTAGTGCAATGCAATGCAATGCAGCAGAATGCAATGCAATGGAACACAAGGTCTCAACACTCACTGGCCAATGCCCAGCAATCCCCGAGCAGCAGTCACTCCCTGGCCAACTCCTCAGAGCTTTTAATCCTCCGCCTGATGTCACATGGCATGGAATAACCTTTGGCTAATTCCAGCCAGTTGTTCTGGTTCCATCTAGCCCCTCACTGTCACCCCATAATGAGTGGCTCTTTCCTCCACAGCGGCCTGGCCTGGCCCAAGGTATGCATCCATCACTCAAGAACGGCCAAAACATCAGTGTGCTATAAACACTATCTCAGCTGAAACCAGGACAATATCCACCGCTTACTCAATATCACTTACATCATGCGCAGGTGTCACACTTTCCCATATATCCCAATTAATTACACAGATATCATTCTCATAGCATGTAGGCCATCCCTCTAAATTTTCTATGGGGTTCATACAGTCCATGACTTGGGCTCCACCTGTCTTAATAGTCCTTCAGGGCAGGACAGATGATGCACGGTGATGGACTGTTGCATGCTGGAGACAGTCCTCATTTGGAGAAAGGTCAGAATTCATCCTTTAATCTAGGTGATGCTTACTGTTTGTAAGGTTTCCTCAACCTTTCCTCATAGGAGAGGTGCTCCAGCCCTCTGATAATTTTCAGGGCCTCCTCTGTACCCACTCCAGCAGCTCCATGTCTTTCTTGTGCTGAGGACCCCAGGCCTGGATGCAGTACTGCAGGTGGGGCCTCACAAGGGCAGAACAGACGGGGACAATCCCCTCCCTCATCCTGCTGGCCTCTCCTCTTTTGATGTAACCCAGGATACAGTTGGCCTTTTGAGCTGCAACTGCACACTGCTGGCTCATGTCAAGCCTCTTGTCCACCAGAACTTCCAGGTCCTTCTCTACAGGGCTGCTCTCAAGGAGTTCTTCTCCCAACCTGTACTCATGTCGGGGATTGCCCTGACCCAGGTGCAACACCTTGCACTTGCCTTGTTGAACCTCATCAGGTTGCCATGGACCCAATTTTCAAGCCTGTCCAGGTTCCTTTGGATGGCATTTCTTCCCCCAAGTTTTATCACGGCCCCCTACTGCCACTCCATAACGGCAGCAGCTCTTTCCTGCTGAGTAGCCAGGCCTAGCCCTCAGCACACACCCATCGCTCAGCATCAACGAAACCACATGTGTGCTATTAACAGTTTCACAGCTCAAACCACGACAATGTTTTCCAGTTTCTTTCTAGTTTAGACACTGTGTGCTAAGGGTACATTGCAAAGGATACGGGCTGTTAGAAGTAAGCTACATCTGAGATGTTTTTAAGACTTGTGTCTTTACCTTTCGAGTAAGAGTTTCCACTCATGTGAAACAAGACTGTGTTCTCCTTCCAAAAGGCCTTCCTACCGCCTCTGCTGCCTGCCACTGCTAGTGCCATGCACTATTTGCATTGAATTACTCATGAAAATAAGTTTTATCTGAGGGTTCGTAATACCTAGTAGCACCTAGGTAAAGTTACCTCAGAAGGGAAGCCTTTCCAATGAGACCCGAGTGTGTGCATGTTTACATGTAAGAAGACATTTCAGTCCTCAATAAACTGTTTACTCTTCAAACATTAAATAAATGCAGAACTATTTTAATCAGCTGAACAAATATTTAATGTACACTCCAATGTAAGACTTGTTTATAAAGATATCTTCTATGCAGCTAAGACATAGGGAATTTATGAAAACTGGTGCCCTGAAAGGGAAAACAAATACTATCAAAACAAAACATGCACACAGAAACAAAAGTCATGTCTTGTCAATCCCTACATAATATAATCTTCACTATTGACACTATCCATTTCTAACTCTGAAGTGTTAGCAGGACTGGCTTACTAAGAAAAATGCTTTGGTTTTCAAGGAGTCATAACTGATGTGCAGAAAAAGGATTACTTTCTAATAAACCAAGAGCAGTGTAATGCACAGTAACGTTAATGTTATACTCACAGCAGGGTATCCTCTGTAGAGTAAATGTTTGTTTACTCACTGGGATCCAAACAGTGAAGGTCATTCATTGCAGGAGTAACTGGTTTTCCATCTACAGCTGCTAGAAAGGATTTGTAAAAAAATCTGACAGGAAATTGCAACTTCTTTGAAAACGTATGTGCCTGAATAGTTTCTGTGTAAACACAGTACAATCCTGGAAGAAAACACTTTTTTTCTTTTTAGAGAAAATCTCTTTTAAAACACATACATGTGTTTAACCTTGGCTTTCTACATTCATACTGCTTGTAGCTGTCTTCCTGTCCTTTCTTGGAGTTAATATGTATCAGTAGGAAGTTTTTCAAATGATCGTGTAGTGATAAAGAGGTTTTTGTTCCCATTGACCTCACAGCTAAGACACCTAAATAAGTTACAATTTTAACACCTCTATGCTCTTGTTAAGTGCGTTTTGCAAACAAAAAGCATTAGAATCTGTGGCAAACAAACACTTCTTTTACCAAATCCTTGCTCTATTGTACAGAAATGCAAACAGTATTTTAGGCAAGAATACCTTTCAGGTGTTGGCATTACAATCAACACAGAGCAAGAAACAAACAGGTAGAAACAGACCTACTTCTGTTGTACATGAATTCAGCTAACATGACCCCTTGCATGAAGCAACCAGAAAACATTATTCTGCTTTTAGAACTCAAAGGAGCATGTTGGGGTTACTCAGATCTCTGCCTCCAAAAATACCATTACCTTCAAGCGCTGGGTACTTGCGGCCCAAATCAACAAAAGAAAAAGAAATCTGCAGCTGGACTTAAATAAAAGTTATGATGTCTATATCATAGAATCATTCCATTTGAGTTGGAAGGGACCATTAAAGGCCATCTAGCTCAATTCCCCTGCAATGAACAGGGACATCTACAGCTGGATCAGGTTGCTCAGAGCCCTGCCCAAACTGACCTTGAAGGTCTCCAGGGACATCACATCCAACACCTATCCAGGCAACATGTTCCAGTGCTTAACTACCCTTAGTGTAAAAATCTTTTCCTTATATCTAGCCTAAATCTCCCCTCTCCCAGTTTGAAACCATTTCCCTAGTCCTATCACAACAGATCATGCTAAAGAGTCTGTCCTCTTCTTTCCTGTAGCCCTCTTCAGATATTGAAAGGCTACTATCGTGTTCCTGGAGCCTTCTCTTCGCCAGACTGAACAGCCTCAATTCTCGCAGCCTGTCCCCACAGGGTAGGTGTTCCATCCCTTGGATCATCTTTGTGGCCCTCCTCTGGACGCATTCCAACAGGTCCATGTCTCTCCTGTACTGAGGACTCCACATCTGGATGCAGCACTCCAGGTGGGGTCTCACCAGCGTAGAGTAGGGGGACAGGATCACCTCCCTTGCCCTGCTGGCCACTCTTCTTTGGATGCAGCCCAGGATGCAGTTGGCTTTCTGGGCTGCGAGGGCACACTGCTGGCTCATGTCCAGATCGTCATCCACCAGTACCCCCAAGTCCCTTTTCACAGAGCTCTCCTCAATCCTTGCATCCCGCAGTTTGTACCGATAGTGGGGGTTGCTGCGACCCAGGTGCAAGACCTTGCACTTGGCTTTGTTGAAGTTCAAGAAGTTCTCCTGGGCCCACTGCTCCAGCCTGTCTAGGTCTCTCTGGATGCCATTGCATCATCCCTCAGGTGTATCGACTGCACCACACAGCTTGCTGTCATCCACAAACTTGCTGAGGGTGCATGTGATACCACTGTCAATGTCATTGATGAAGAGTATTAGTCCCAGAACGGACCCCTGAGAGACACCACTTGTCAGTGACCTCCATCCAGACATTGAGCCATTGACCACCACTCTCTGGATGTGATCTAACAACCAGTTGTCATCCTTCAAAGAGTCCACCCATCAAATCCATGTCTCTCCAGTTTAGATAGAAAGATGTTAGGGGGGACTGTGTCAAAGGACTTACTGAGTCGAGAGAGATGACATCACTGGCTCTTCCACTGTCCACCAAAGAAGTTACACCATTGTAGAAGGCCACTAGGTTGGTCAGGCAGGACTTGCCCTTGGTGAAGCCATGCTGGCTGTCCTGCATCACCTCCCTGTCTTCCATGTGCCTTAGCATAGCTTCCAGGAGGACTAGTTCCAGGATCTTCCCAGGCACAGAGGTGAGGCTGACAGGTCAGTAGCTCCCTCGCTCATCCTTTCCACCCTTCTTAAAAATGGGTGTCACATTGCCTTTCTTCCAGTCATCGGGGACTTCACCTGACTGCCATGACTTCTCAAATATCAGAGAGAGTGGCTTTACAACTGCATCAGCTAATACCTTCAGGACTCTGGCATGCATCTTGTATGGACCCATAGACTTCAGGATGTTCTGTTTCCTCAAGTGGTCACGAAACTGATCCACACTTACACTGGGAGGGACGTAGCTTCCCCAGTCCTCACCTTTCAACCCATCCGCTCAAGGGGTGCGTGATGACTGAGGCAAAAAAAAATGTTGAACACCTCAGCCTCCTCCTTCTCCGTTGTTATGAGCCTGCCTGTATTGCTCACAAGGGAGGGGACACTTTCCTGAAATTTGCTTTTCCGGTTGAAAGACCTGTAGAAGCCTTTCTTATTTTTCTTTGCGCACCTCACCAGGTCCAGGTCCAGTTGGGCCTTGGCCTTCCTGATCCCAACCCTACACAGCCTTGCAGCATCCCTATACTCCTCCCACAATACCTCTCCCAGCTTCCACTGCCCATGCATTTTCTTCTTGCTGTCTATTTTGACCAGCAGGTCATGGTGCAGCCATCCTGGTCTCCTGCCTTCCTTTCCTGACTTTCTACACTCGGGGATGGAGAGCTCTTGGGCACTAAGGAAAGCTTCCTTAAAGATTCGCCAGCTCTGCTCCGCTCCTTTATTTCTGAGGGTAGTTTCCCAGGGGGTTTTACTGACTAACTCCCTGAAGAGCTGGAAGTTGGTTTTCCTAAAATTCAGTCCTGATTTTACTCCTTGTCTGCCTCATATCCCTCAGGATTGTGAAGTCCACCATGGCATGATCACTAGAGCCCAGGCAGCCTCCAATCCTGATGCCACCAATTATTCTTCTTGTGTTGGTGAGCAACAAGTCCAGTATTGCATCCCGCCTGGTGGGGCTGTCTATTACTTGGCTTAAGAAGTTGTCCTCAATGCATTCCAGGAGCCTCCTGGCTTGCCTACAGCTCACCGTGCTACTTTTGCAGCAGATGTCGGGGTGGTTAAAGTTCCCCAGCAGGAAGAGAGCTTGTGATTGTGACACCTCCTGTAGCTGGAGAAAGAAGACTTCATCCACAGGCTCCACTTGGTCAGGCAGCTTGTGGTAGACACCAACCACAAGGCTCCCTCTGTTGTCCCTTTTTCTATACACAAGTGTACAGACAGTTGTACAGTCTGGGGGTCCTCCTACCCTCAAAGAATGTGGTGAAATCCAGCTGAAGTCAGCTAGTCATTTCAGTGATTAATTATAATTGAAACCCCAAGCTGTTGGTTACTGAATCCCTCACTCCAAACCAGATTTGAATTTGTCTGAGATGGTTGCTGTAGAAAACAGAACTACTAGCACTTACACCAAGAGAGAGCCAGTGTCATTAACAAGAAATCCAAAGATATATTTTAAATATACCCTCAATTTCTTCTGACTCCTTCAGAGGTTATGCCATATAAATATTGAGTTCAATATTATGTGGCTGTAGCATCATTTAGCATACTTATGATAAAAGCATCACTTTTTCAAAACAAGTGTATTTTTTCTCTCAGTTTTCTCAGACATAATAACATCAATGTAAAGATCCTGATTGACATGTGAATCTAGACACGATTATTCTTTGCAGAAAAAATGATTGGTCTATTCCATATGCACTTGCTCAGGATATATCTGAAAAACAGGGAGATCCAAGATGTACATCTATAGGGTTCTGGAGCTTTCATAGAATCATAAAGGTAGGAAAAGACCTCTAAGATCATCTAGTCCAACTGTCAACCTAACACCACTATGCTCATTAAATCATGCACATAAGTGCCCCGTCTACACGATTCTTTAACACCTGCAGGGAAGGAGACTCCACCATCTTCCTGGGCAGCCTGTTCCAGTGCCTGACCACTCTCTCAGGTAAGAAGTTTTTCATCCAACCTGAACCTCCCCTGGTGTAGCTAGAGGCCATTACCTCTCATCCAACCACTAGTTACTTGGGAGAACAGGCTGACCCACGCCTCACTAGGACCTCCTTTCAGGTAGTTGTAGAGAGCGATAAGGTCTCCCCTGAGCCTCCTCTTCTCCAGAATGAACATGGAATCATATCATAGACTCATAGAATGGCTTGGGTCAGAAAGGACCTCAAAGATCATCTAGTTCCAACCCCCCTGCCATGGACAGGGCTGCCAGCCACTAGCTCACTAGATCAAACTGCCCAGGAACCCATCCAGCCTGGCCTTGAACACAGCCAGGGATGGGGCAGCCACAGCTTCTCTGGGCAGCCTGTTCCTACGCCTCACCACTCTCTCAGTGAAAAACTTCTTCCTAACATCCAACCTCAACCTTCCCTCTTTTGGTTTTTAGCCATTCCCCCTTTACGTCCTACTATTATCTACCTTCATAAAAAGTTGGTCCCCCTCCTGCCTGTAAGCTCCTTTTAAGTATTGGAAGGCCGCAATGAGGTCTCCCCGGAGAAACAGTCCCAGTTCCCTCAGCCGCTGCCCATAAGACTTGTGCTTCAGGCCCTTCACCAGCTTCATTGCCCTTCTTTGGACAGGTTCCAGGGCTTCAATGTCCTTGTAGAGAGGGGCCCAAAACTGAACACTGAGGCGAGCCTCACCAGTGCCAAGTGCAAGGGGATGATCACCTCCTCTCTCTGCTTCTGCTGGCCACACTATTTGTAATGCAAGCCAGGATGCCATTGGCCTTCTTGACCACCTGGGACACACTGCTGGCTCATATTCAGCTAGCTGTTGACCAGCACCCTCAGGTCCTTTTCCTCTGCACAGCTTTCCAGACACCCTGCCCGAAGCCTGTAGTATCACTTGAGGTTGTTGTGACCAAAGTGCAGGACATGACTCTTGGTCTTGTTGAACCTCATGCAGTTGTCCTCAGCCCATCTATCCAGCCTGTCCAGATCCCTCTGTAGAGCCTTCCTTCCCTCAGGCAGATCAACACTTCCTCCCAGCTGGATGTTGTCTGCAAATTTACTGCAGGTGCATTCAACGCCTTCACCCAGATCATCAATAAAGATATTAAAACGGATGGGACCCAGCACTGACCCTTGGGGAATACTGCTCTTAACTGACTGCCAGCTGGATTCAACTCCATTCACCACCACTCTCTGGGCCCGGCCATCCAGCCAGTTTTTTACCCACCGAAGAGTACACTTGCCCAAGCCATGGGCTGCTAGCTTCTCCAGGAGAATACTGTGGGAGACACTGCTTTACTAAAGTCTAGGTAGACTATGTCCACAGCCTTTCCCTCATCTACCAGGCAGGTCACCTGGTCATAGAAGGAGATGAGGTTGTTCATGCAGGACCTGTCTTCCATGCACCCATGCTGGCTAGGCCTGAACCCCCATTTGTCCTGCACTTGCCATGTGATCACACTCAAGATGATCTGCTCCATAACTTTCCCTGCTACCAAGGTCAGGCTGACAGGCCTGTAGTTGCCTGGATCATCCTTCCAATCCTTCTTGTAGGTGGCATCACATTGGCAAGCTTCTAGTCATCTGGGACATCCCTGGCTGACCAGGACAGCTGATAAATGATGGTGAGCGGCTTGTCAAGAATTTTCTCCAGCTCCCTCAGTACCATTGGGTGGATCCCATCCAACCCCATGAACTTGTGGCAGTCTAGGTGGAGTAGCAGGTCCCTGACTGTTTTCTCCTGAATTGTCGGGGGTTTATTCTGCTCTCCATCCCTGTTTTTCAGGCCAGGGGGCTGAGTATCCTGAGGATGACTGGTCTGACTATTAAAGACTGAAGAAAAGACGGCATTAAGTACCTCTGCCTTTTCTTCATTTTCAGTGGCAATGTTCCCTCTCGCGTCCGATAAAGGATGGAGATTCTCCTTGGCCCTCTTTTTGCTGTTGATACATTTGTAAAAACACTTTTTGCTGTCTTTTACAACAGTAGCCAGGTGAAGTTCTTGCTGTGATTTCACCTTTCTAATTTTCTCCCTGCATATTTTAGCAACATCCCTGCATTCTTCCAGAATTGCCTGCCCCTTCTTCCAAAGGAGGCAAACTCT
>VXAV01009919.1:50007-62503 GCA_013399715.1 Alectura lathami | reverse complement strand
CCTGTTCAGCCAGGCTGGTCTTCTTCCCTGTTGGCTCATCTGGTGGCACAGGTGGACAGCCTGTTCTTGTACCTTTAAGATTTCTTTCTTGAGGAATGTCCAGCCTTCCTGGACCTCTTTGCCCTCCAGGACCAACTCCCAAGGGACTCTTCCAACCAATGTCTTAAACAGCTCAAAGTCTGCCCACTGGATGTTCAAGGTAGTAGTTCTGTTGACCCCCCTCCTGACTTCACCAAGAACAGAGAATTCTATCACTTCATAGTTGCTATGGCCCAGACAACATCCAGCCACCATGCCTCCCACCAGCCCTTCTCTGTCTGTAAACAGCAGGTCTAGCAGGGCACCTTCTCTGCTAGGCTCTCTTACCAGCTGCATCAGGAAGTTACCTTCCACACACTCCAGTAACCTCCTAGAGAGCTTCCTCTGCACTGCACTGCATTTCCAACAGATGTCGGGCAAGTTGAAATCCCCCACAATAATAAGAGCTGGCAAACACACGACTTCAGCCAGCTGCTTGTAGACTGCTTCGTCTGTCTCTTCATCCTGGTTGGGTGGTCTGTAACAGAATCCTACCAGGATTTCCAGCTTGTCTGACTTCCCCCTGATCCTTGCCCATATAAGGACTCAACCTTATCATTCACAGCAACAACCTCTACAGGATCAAAACACTCCCTAACAGAGAGCCACACACCCACCCCTTCTTCTTTGCCTATCCCTCCTGAAAAGCTTATAGCCATCCATTGCAGCATTTCAGTCATGAGAGTGATCCCACTAAGTTTCAGTGATGGCAACCACATCATAGCTTTCCTGCTGCACAATGGCTTCCAGCTGGTCCTGTTTATTGCCCATGATGCATGCATTGGTGTAGATGCACTGCAGCTGGGCTATGGGTTTACTTTTTGTCCCTGGCACACTGCTCCTAGGCTCATCTCTAGTGCACCTCGTTTTAACCCCTTCAAATCTAGTTTAAAGCCCTCTTTACTTCCTCAGAGGTTATTTGGAGATTGTCTGTGCTGAAATGTAGAAAAAAGGAGCGTGGAATATACCACCCAGGATCCCACTCCTCTCCATTCCTACTGCAGTGCGACAGCACTGTTCAACATTGCATACAGTCATAGTTAGAGATGTTAAGTTACTCTCCTGGAACAGCAGCAGGCCAGATGGAAGCATCTCAGGCACCAAATGTGGCCCCTCCAGCCACTGCTTGGATCACACACTGCAGAAAAGAAACAAAATACTTCACAACATTAGGAATTAGGACTGCCAGTAAATGATAGCTGATTGTTTTATTACTCTAATTCCATTTATTGTGCTTGGTTCTGTCTGGATTCTTACTTAAAGACTAGGCACTCTTCTAAGGAATAATCTCCATAAATGAAAAGTGGCACAGTAGTTTTATTCAAACTACACACTTTTCTTTTCTTTTCTTTTCTTTTCAGAGCCTGCTCAAATGCTGTGTCCCTAAGCCAAGAGGGTGCATTTGCATGGCATCAGGTAAAGGAGGATATATAATTTCAGGATGTTTGATGGTACTTCTGAACAGTATCACAGTAACAAGAAAGGAAAAGGGCTATGAAATCCAGTACTATTTAACTCATCTTAGACTAAGCAAATCAGACCAAACCACAGTAGATTTTAGACCAATCTTCACAGCCTTTTTTATTCTTTCTTCTCAGCCATAAATCAGTAAGACTGGCAGCAGTTTTTCTTCTTTTCAGATGTCATTGGGCAGCCAAATAGAAAAATACAGTATGCACACAGGTATACTTCAAATGGCAATAACACAATGGCCTTTGGAGATTTTGGGGGTTTGAGGTTTTTAAAGTATTTTTATGATCGGTTAGATGATCGGTTAGTCTAAGTCTTTACAATCTGCCTCATCACTGTGATGTTTTAAAGGCTGCCTCACATGCTGGACTGAAAAACACAACTGTTGTCAAAATTAAATAAACTTTACAATTTTGTACTTACTTTGATAGGAGAGATCTGCTGAAAGATTCAATTTCCGATTCTGTTTCTACAACAAAACATACCAGATGATGCCAATGGTAACCTAATAGTGTTTATTCACTATTTAAAGCAACAACAACAAAGCAACCTAACCGTATTTTTTCACTAATCAAAACAACAATAACAACAACAATAAGAACAATGAAATAATAAATAATAAAATTTTATCTTTGTAGAAAGATGCTACCGATGCCAAATACAGGTTTCCAAAAGAAACAGTATTTTTATTTGAAGTCTGCATTCAAAGTATTTGTAGACTATCCAGTAATTTTTTTTTTTGTATCACTGTATAACTGCAGTCCTGTAAAGCTGTTCTAAATAGAGCTGGAGGTTATATATTTTGAACTACACACATATTCGTAACTCTTTAACCTCTTCCACAGTGTAGCAGGACAGGTGCTGACACTTAGAATTCCTGAGCTGAGGCCTAATGCTAGATAAACGAACACATCTACCGGTTTTCACTCATATGTTCCTATTAGAACAGAGGTGCACCAGTTCTTCTGTATCTTGCAATATGAGCAAGGCCATTATTATTACTGGTACTTCTTCACAATCAAAGAGAAAATGTCTATGCTTGTAGGCTTCATAAAAACATATTAAGAGATTCCACCACCAAAGATCTACATAATAGACAAATATGCAAGTCAGAGAGTTAGGTAACAAAGAGAGATCTAGCCAGAGATTAAGTGATTTATTGAAAAGGTTAAATGGCTAGAAATTCTGGTCTCTGTTAGATAACATTGCAGCTCACTGGAGTTTGAAATAGAGGCTTCCTAATGTTTCATTTCTAAATTCATTGTTATGAATAAATCTTTTAAAAAATGGTCCCATTCTAAAAATTCCTAAGAACACTTTAGATTCCACTAAATTCAAGTAACTTTTTATCAATAATTTCTAAAGAAGTTAAATTATTAAATAGTCTGATGATTAATCCTTCACCAACGAAACCAATGAGGTTTGTTATTCTAATGAATAAAAAAAAAATGGTATAGAAAATATTTTTTTATTTCCAGAGAGTCACAGTAGTTTTAAAGGAGATGTATTTCACAATGTGTCTTCTTGTGTTGCAATTATAAAACTGAATAAAAATTGGCATTGGATGGCTCATTTAAACTAGTCTGTACATATCTTGTACAGTATTCATAATGCTTAGACAATACAGATACTGGACATAAAGTTTGAAATATTTGCAGGAAATAATAATGTATTTTATTTCAAAAAAGATAAATTTCAAGGGAAAAATGGGGTCACATAAGTCTTTATCTGCTGAAGTTATCTGCTAGCTCTTGGTGAGTTTTGATTATGCACACACATCATTGCTAACCATTTGTACAGCCATGGATACTCACTTATTGTCATTAATTTGAACTAAATTATTGCTTGTGGAAATATATGCAATCCTCAGAGTATTCTTTGATAGTCAGGACTCTGGGGAATATAGATGCCAACTATTCTTTAGAAATTACATCTCTTCACACAGAATCTTATATAATATATTCATTTCCCTTAAAGACAGAGTAGAAAGTTCTCCTCTCAAGTACACAAAGACTACTCCAAAGTTTTAAAAGAAACTCTCTAATCAAAATGTGCTTGGATGACATGAAATGTGAAGTAAAATGTACTGAATGACTTTATTTCCATGCAAATTTTACCTCCATTCTATCCCTCAATAATAGCTTTATAGAAATATGAATCCATACTGCAAAATCTCATCTCTGAGGAAAACTAAAAACCTTTACAATACAAATGTAATACAAATGAAGGATAAATAAAATAACAATATAAATTTATGTAAAATACAAATACAGTATACATTGACAGTGACAGGCATGACAACTCTTCGAACTCATATACAAAAAATTATCTCTTCTTGCTCTCCTCCCCAAAATCACAAAGGCCATGTGTTAGACTACTGTTCAGCTGCTAACTGCACATTCTAACCTCTGGTCTTATGCACACGTACGGATCTCCTTTCCTTATTGTATGTCTAGTTCAGCAAGGGCAACTGTACAGTCCCACACCTAGGGAGGAATAACCACTTGTATGAGTACAGGTTCAGGGTCGACCTGCTGGAAAGGAACTCTGTGGAGAAGGACCTAGGTGTCCTGGTGGACAACGGGTTGGCTATGAGCCAGCAGCGTGTCCTCGTGGCTGAGAAGGCCAATGGTATTCTGGGGTGCATTAAAAAGAGCATGGCCAGCAGGCCAAGGCAGGTGACCCTCCCCCTCTGCTCTGCCCTGGTGAGGCCGCATCTGTAGTCCTGTGTCCAGTTCTGGTCTCGTCAGTTCAAGAAAGACAAGGAATCACTGGAGATAGTCCAGCAGAGGGCTATAAAGATTATCAGGGGCCTGAAGCATTTCTCCATTTCTCTTATGAGGAAAGGCTGAGAGATCTGTGACTGCCTGGAGATGAGCAGACTGAGAGGGGATCTTATCCTCATAAATACCTAAATGGCAGGTGTCCAGTGGATGGGTCCAGGCTGTTTTTGGTGGTGCCCAGGGACAGGATGAAGGGCAACAGGCACAAACTGGAACACAGGAAGTCCCATGTGAACATGTGGAAAAACTTCTTTACTTTGAGATTGACAGAGCACTGGAACAAGATGCTCAGAGAGGTTGTGGAGTCTTCTTTTCTGGAGATATTCAAATGATGCCTGGATACTTTGCTCTGTAACCTACTCTAGTGAACCTGCCGTAGCAGCGGGGTGGACTGGGTGACCTCCAGAGGTCCCTTCCAATCCCTATGATTCTGTGATTCTGTGTGATTCTGTGGTCCATGATATCTGGTTATCATATCATATGCAACCGTGATAATAATAACTGTGATAATAATTCTTATAGTGAATTTGCATGCAGGAGTAGGGAGAAGCTGAAAAGTGTTACAGGCAACTGCCAGTCTGGGTTTGCTCTGGTAAATCTGAATTAAAAGTTTCAATAAACAGCCTTGAAACTTAAAAGAAAAATAAAAGCACACCAATTTCATCATATACTCATGTTTATTTACCACATTTTAGTTGTAGACAGACAGCCAACAATGAAATTCTGATAAGGTGGGAGCTCGGGCGGGATCTCTACTTCATCTTATTTCGATAATGTAACCTCATCTCAGTTCCACCGTTGAATATTGCTCCTGCTTCACCTTTTTAACCCGTGGCCGTAAGAACTCCTATTCAACAGGTACACACTGCCATCTAAAGGCCAGTGTCTGGACTTTTCTAGATAGACCATTTGGGTTCCAATTTTTCTGTTTCCACTGGTGCTCCTTGCTGTGTCAAATCTTTAAATTTGTAAAATCAGAAAGCGTAAAATTTTAAAACAAAATTCAGAGAAAGGGAATGACTGAGACTCAAGTGGAAAGATGATACTGACTCAGGGTCTGCAGACCTGTCAATGACAACTCTGTCTCTGAGTATCAACATACTTGACATGACTCTCCAGACCAGCAGATGCATCTTGCTACACCTGATGAACACATTTTAATTTTAGTTCAGCTGATCTGACTGTGATATTGCTAAGTGTAAAGGCCAGATCTTGAAGAAGATTACTTCCTTTATTAATTGTCATTAAAGGAATAAGTCATTTAGATTGAACATATTGTTCTCAAGAGTCCTCAGTTTAGCTGCTTATTTACACCTATGTGAAAATTTTATCTCATATCTTCACACTCATCTTCATCAGAAAAAATGATGAGGAAGCCCAGTAACCTCTCTTCTTTGAAGAAGCACAAGGATGCCACAATCCAGGCTACTTTCTGGATGAACACAGACATGTGATTGCCTACAAATATTATCTGCTGATTCCCTGGGAAATAGGTGACTCAGTACATTCCCATCATCCTGAGAATCCTCTGGAACTTACTAAATCTATATCCATTTCTAAGGGCAGCAAAACATGAGAACAGTCCTGGCACATATTTTTTGTTATCATATATCACAAAAAGATACAAGTAGAAGCAAGGGCCTTTACAAAGCAGCATTTGACGAAGGCTCAGCAGGTGACACTTGCCACAGGGGAAGGCCGATCAGTTCCTTTAAGGAAGTTTTCTCTGGATGTTGAAAGTCCAAACTCTAAAAGGACACATAAGGTGAGACACCCCTCAAACTACTTCTTACAGCTTGACCTAAATGGCTTCACATGGGGTGAATTCAAACAACGATACTGGCACAGATCAAAACACAAAGGAAATAGAAATTAAAATTCTTTTCCCTAATTCGAGGAATGCCTGCGTTTTGTTGTGGCAGATAGCTGATTCTTGTCTTGATTAAATAAATAAATAAAGAAAGAAAGAAAGAAAGAGTGAGAATGCCCTTTTTTGGTTATTTCAGTATTATTTTCTCATGAGGACCTGAGACCTTCAGTCTCACTGCTACCTTTGCAGCAATTAAGGGGTATGTGAAAGCTGCAGAGGATAATTAAAAGACTTGTATCATTCCATGGGACCACCACTGAACCATAGCAATAAGCAAAATTCCTTGGCTGAAGTGGTTAGAAAAGATCAATTAATTTTCTGGCTGTGTAATCATTAGTGTCCACAGACATTAACATTAAAAAATAGATTACTGATGCTATGCCTAATGTACCAGTTAGGAAACTAAGATTAGCAAGGTAGATAAAGAGATAACAAGAGGAACATCTCTAGAGCCAAGCATCTTTATCAAAGGAGCAGGTGTGCAGACATGCATCCTTCCCCAGACTAATCAAAGCACAATAAACATGGGTAGATGAGCAGCTCTGTCCACTTCCCTGAGTCCAAGGGCACATAGCAAGCAGGACAAGCACTCAAACCTTCACTGTGAGCCATGAAAACAACCTAACTTTATATTATCTTTAGTCCTTGACTTCTGCTGCTGTTGAAATTTGTCACACTACTCCTTATTAAATTAGTACAACATACAGAGAGTGAATTTGTGCTACAAAATAAAATGGTTGGCATAGAAAAGGTTTAATAATGTGCTTAACAACATTCAGTATTATGATAATTGGGATGAGTTTTAGACTGTTTGTTTTTTAGCTCAAATATTTTACTTACTCTACTAAATTACATCACTACCATAGCATAAAGCACCAGCCCTTCTTCACCTGCAGTGTTAATACAAAATAGTACAATAAACTGACCAAAACCTGCATATTGCCCTCTTTGTGCTAAATATGAGAAACTTCTTCTTCCTCACATAGTTTTGCATAATTGAATTATCGATTTGGTGCAGGTAATTTAAAGAAAGAATGTTTTTTAATTCATTAACTGGTTTCCAGAAGCCAAGTATGGTTTCTATATTAGCTTATATCACCCTGTTCCTGCCCCTGTTTACTACAAGAAAAGTTAAGAATGTTGAGAGGGATGAACTGGAGCTCCAGTTCACCTTTTCTACTCTCAAAGGTCACTTTTCTCCAGGTTTTCATTCCAGCCAATTTTTTATTTTGTTAAATGCTTGTAATACTTTCTCTACCATCATATATAAGAACACAAATGAGTAGTTTACTTTCTCAGTAAGGAATGTGATAAATATCATCATCATTTCATAGGACGAACCTCCAGATAATGTAAATCAATGAAGACAATAAAGTCTACTTGCTTCCACTGCAGCTTACCATTTGGACTTGTGTTTTGAGTTGCCTGCCCACCTTTACAATGTGTTTATCTTTCATTCACAAATTCTTCCCTCAAGTTTTATCTTGCAGTTTGCTTTGGTCAAGAACAAGCACAACTCCCAGATTACGCACAGTCTGTATTAAAAAGTACTTAATTTTATTTGCATCCTTGCGTAAACTTACATGCTGTGAAACTTTGCCTCCCCCTTAAATCTGAAGTACATAAGTAATTAGCTCCTTTAAAGATCTCAGACTTTACTGTTCAAATGTGAGAGCTAAAGCTTCTAACAAATAAAGCAAAATACACCTTGTTACAAGCAGAGGACATATAGAATATGAAATAATAGCTATAAACTTTTTGCATTAGATTTTTGTATACGTTTTGTATGGAGAGAGAGAATATGCAATCTCTCTGGAAGAGAAACTAGGTTGAACATTAACTTTCCAACCATAAAAGAACATTTATGAGCATCTATCTTTGTATCTCAACATATCTGATCTGCTGCAAAGTTATTCATTAGCCTACACTGTGCTTTGTGATTGTTCTTCGTTAGCCACCGTATTTCAGCATAGATGCAAAGACATTTAAGCATTTTTAATTTTGTGTGTGTAAAGAATGGGGATGGGGGAAGGCAGAAATCACATTTTATTTAAAAATATATAAAATAGTTTTGGAAGGAATTTTTGTGTTATTTAATTAAAAAAATATAAACGGCAGTTTAGTTGTATCCATTATTTCAAATTTTGTGGAAATAGTGCAAAGTGTCCAATATGCAATCCAACAAGCATCTGAGTCCTATGAAAGCTTAATGACTTATTTCTCAAAAAAAGAATGAAGAAAGGGAGGAAAAGTATATGGGAGGAAAAGTATTGTTCCTTGTCTTTTAAAAAGCCTTGAAATATGTTCAAAAACATTTTATGAGGTCACACTAAAAAAAGAGTAATTGGAAGAAAAATTCTGCTTGTCTAAGCAAAGAGCACATTTGTAGCAGTAGGGTAAATGTTTTATCGATTGAGAAACTGGGAAACTCAAGTCATTACTCACCATGGGCTAAAGAATAATTGCTAATGCTCTGGCGGAAAGATTAAAAACAGTTTCTGGAAGTATTTCTTACAATGATCAATGGTGTATCATCCCAGGCCATTGGATCTTCAATAACATTTTTCCCTTTTGGGATACAATCAATTTTTATAATATGATTCACTTGCCAGCAGGCATACTTTCTTCATACGATGAAAAGGCACTTATGCACCTTATATTGTTGAAAAGTAATCTTATACAGCCGGAGCCCAAGCTCTGATATAAAAGATTCTTCGAAATTCATCTCTATTTTTAAGTGGGTTTGGGAAATAGATGTGGTGAATGGCTACTAGCTTTTCTATTGCTTTCCCCCTGTTTAGTGTTCCATCAAAGTCATTTTAAAGCTTTTTAAATAATCATTATTATTATACCACAGATGTGCAAGAAAAAAAAATGAACAGATATGAAAGTGAACCATTCTCTGACCTGTGAGTGGCTCAAGTAATTTATTGCATGCACATTAATCTACCTGGACTTGTGCAAAGCATTTGACACTGTCCCACATTATATCCTGGTCACTAAATTGGAAAGCACGGGGTTGATGGATGGACCACTCACTGGATAAGGAACTGGCTGGATGGTCACACCCAGAGAGTTGTGGTCAACGGCTCAACGTTGAAATGGAGACCAGTGATGAGCTGCAGCTCCGAGGGATCAGTACTGGGACCAGTGCTGTTTGACATCTTTGTTGGAGTCATGGACAGTGGGATCGAGTGCACCCTCAGCAAGTCTGCAGATGACACCAAGCTGTGTGGTGCCGTTGACATGCTAGAGGGAAGGGATGGCATCCAGAGGGACCTGGACAGGCTGGAGAGGTGGGTCCATGCCAGCCTCATGAAGTTCAACAAGGCCAAGTGTAAGGTCCTGCACCTGGGTCAGGGTAATCCCAAGCACAAATACAGGTTGGGTGGAAAATGGCTGGAGAGCAGCTCTGAGGAGCATTTGGGGCTGTCGGTTGATGAAAACCTCAACATAATGGCTATATGGTAATAGCCATAAACTGGAAGAGGGGAGATTTAGGCTATATATCAGGAAGAAATTCTTTCCTGTGAGAGTGGTGAACAGTTTGCCCAGAGTGGTTGTGGATGTCCCCTCCCTGGAAGTGCTCAAGGCCAGGCTGGATAGGGCTCTGAGCAACCTGGTCTAGTGGGAGGTGTCCCTGCCCATGGCAGGGAGGTTGGAACTAGAGTACCTTTAAGGTCCTTACCAAACAAACCAATCTATGATTCCATGATTATACGACTGTAGTGATACTTCAGGTCAGTGGTAACTATAAGGCTACTGTAGCTCATCTGGAAAAAAACTTCATGTAAGTAACCAAATGCTGTCCAGTACTTTAAAATTGTTTTACTAAATGAATAGTTGGTTAAAGCATTAAAACTATCAGTATAACAAAATAGTACATGTACACATACACAAATTGCTTCATGCTCGTAATACGAAACACCAGTGAGGCAGAGAGCCGCTTCACCTCTTTGTCACAGCGGACAGCTAACTTGACTGATAAACCAGACTGATATAAATCCAGGCTCATTCACAGTTCCAGCAAATACCAGGAAACTCCTCACAGAGGAGTATCTGCAAAGCAGAGCTTTGTAGATCAGTCCTGTAGATCAGAACTTTGACAACCAGTTCTCACCCTTTTCCGACCAGTGTCAACACTACTATGTTAAACGCCTTCAAAAGTTTCAGCTAAGGTGTCTCTTACCATACCAGAGAGACACACACCTCCACATTTCTTCATATCAAGAAATTTCACAATAAAACCCTATTAAGCCTTTAAGTCAAATCCTATAAATGTAAGAAGCTCAAACAAGTCTAGGAATATAATTGGTAACATCACATGATCTGATACATATTCTCCTGTGTGTACAATTTCTGCTGAACTTAGTTAAAAGAAAGCTGTAAGTTAGAGTTTGGCTAGTAAAATATCATATAATGCAAGAGATCTCATCTTGACAGAAAACAGAACCATATACATGAAAAAAATCTCAAAGTACAAAGCCAGATTCAAAAATAATCCATCAAGTTGGACAACTAAGGAATGCCTCATCCATGTTAATGTTAGTGGAAGATCAATGGATGGGGAAACTATCAAGCAGGACATATGCAATTCCTCAGTCTTTCTTGTTGAAATAGGTTTAAACAAGTTTCACAGGAAGAGTGGACGTACAGTAGGCATCAGACATTTTCCTATCTGTGCATAATGCAGCTACCAGATTAAGAGTCTTCTGATGCTTCAGTGGAGTGGGAAAGGCACACAATCTCAAGCATAGTTCTTAGATCAGAATTAGGCTGCTAAAGGTCTAAGCAGAGAGAATGCATAGCTTAGAAATTTACATTCTCCTTTGACTTAGAAAACTGTGGAATTGAGCCACACATCACAACTTTCTAATGATTATGTACGTTTGACTGGTTAGTATCACAGACATCTATTTATTCTTGACTCTACCACCTAACTTTACCTTTGATAAAACGAACCGCTGCTACTATAACCCTTTTTTCAGTCAAGGGGCATTACATCATTTGAACTCTTTCCATCTTCACTAACTAGCACAACCAGCATACATTTCAGGTCCTACATTTTCTGCAATTCTCTCTAAGACGTGTCTTGTATTAGCATTTAGACAATAATGTCTTGATTCAGATGCTGAGGCAAGCTGACATTCATTCAGCCCTAGAGGTCTGAAAGTTTCTGTTGTGTGAAAATGTTATTTGGTTTATATTAAACTTACAGGAAATCTGCAAGACAGAAAGGAAGAAAGAAGGACAGACAGACAGAAAGACAGACATTGAAAAAAATGGGCACAGAAAATTCCTAATAGAAAAAAAAAATGTGAAAATGAGAAGGAAGCACTAAGAAGTAAATAGTCTGAAAGAAGTAATGGGAGTGGATAATGAAAAACTTAATAATGAAGGAAAGTGTCAATATATCCCTACAAATATTCTGTCTACATGGACTTCTGATTAGACTCAAAAAAGTTTTGTTTTGTTTTAATTAAATGCTCTAAAATATGGAAAGAAACCACATGAAACTGGTTTTAAAGTAGTGTATTCATGACACTTGAAGGACTACGAAATTTTCAATACTTCCACACCCTAAAATGCAGAAATCACTACAATAAAAATTATTTTTTTCTTTCAAGAACATATGCATTAGAGATCTTCTAAGCTCTTTGGAAACATGGAGGAACAGGCAGAACAAGATCGATGCTGCGCTGCTTTGTTCATCCCTTACTCTTGCCATGCCACAGCCTGGATCATACATCTTAGTAAAAGACAGAAGCTCTAAGCCATTCTTCCCACTCCATTAAGGTGAGCAGGATGAAATACTGTGCAGTCATACTTCCTTCCTCTTCACTTTGCAACCTACTGTAGGGAACCTGCATTTGCAGGGGGGTTGGATTAGATGATCTACAGAGGTCCTTTCGAAGCCCTACGATTCTGTGATCCTCAGAGGCAGAGAGCAGACTGGATTATTTCCTTCCTAGAGCAACTGGAACTAGTGTGACTTCCAAATCTGAAACATAGTTACTGCCTTGGAGTGTACCTACATTTCTGCAGATCTGCCTTGACCTCTCTGTATTTTCAGATTTCTGGCAGACATCCATATTAATAGCTGTTTTTGTGTCTGAAAAGAAGGAACATGACAGCAATTGTAAGTAACTCTGCTGAAGAATGGATTAAGACTGCCTTTAGAAAAATACTTCCTTAAATACTTCCTTATGTATAATAAACATACCTATAGAAGGAATATACAGAAAAACAGAGTGTTTTAGAGGTTTGATTTATTTATTCATTTATTTATTAAAAA
>VXAV01009919.1:17302-32508 GCA_013399715.1 Alectura lathami | reverse complement strand
AAAAAAAAAAAAAAAAAAAAAATATTCTCCTTCCAGTCCAGTCAGCTGGCTCTGGACTGATTAGCAGGGCTTTACTCTAGATTTGATGGGGGAAGGGGATGTACTTCTGCATGACAGAGAAGAGACACTGTCACTTTAGGAAGCAGAAGGGGAAAAACTCAGATTTGTCTCAAAAGAATTTGGAAGAGCTCCTCCAAGAAGGTAACATGGCCAACAGCCCCGTGAAAATGCCTCTACACCAATGCACAAAGCATGGGAAATAAGCAGGAAGAGTTGGAAGCCATGGTGCAATTAGACAACTATTGCTGTCATGGAAACATGGTGGAAAAAAAAAAATCACACAACTTGAATACCACGATTGAAGGCTACAAGCTTTTTAGAAAAGACAGGCAAGGCACCCCTCTAGGTGGGGTTTGGTCGAGCAAAATCCCTCCAATTGTAAGCAAAGAGCAAGTTTGAGACCACCTGGAGAGACTGAAGGTGTACATGTTTATGGGGCATGATGATATGCATCCCACAGTCCTGAAGAAACTCACTGATGTGGTTGCCAAGCCACTCTCCATCTTGTGAGTTTCATGTTGGTGCCTGAGAAGATGAAGGAATAGATCCTCCTGGAAGCTACATTGTGGCTCATGCAGGATGAGGACATGATACCAGACAACCAGCACAGCTTCAGCAAAGGCAGATCATAGCTGACCAGTCTGGTGGCTTTCTACAATGGATTGATGGTGTTGGTAGACAAAGGAAGAGAAACTGATGTCGTCTACCTGGACTTCTACAAGGCCTTTGATGCGGTCCTGCACCACACCCTGATGTCTAAGTTGGAGAGAGAGGATTTGAAGTGTGGGCCATTCTGTGGATAAAGAATGGGTTGGATGGTCACAGCTGGAGGACTGTGGTCACTGGCACTATGACCAAGTGGAGGCTGCTGACAAGTGGTGTCCCCCAGGGGTCCATCTTAGGACCTGTGCTCTTCACCATCTTTATCAACAGCCTAGAGAGCGAGACTGAGTATACCCTCAGCAAGTTTACTGATTACACTAGCAGAGTGGTGGAGTTAATATGACCGAACAAAGCGACACCATCCAAAGGAACCTGGACAAGCTTGAGAAGTGGGCCCACATGAACTTAGTGAGCCTCAGCCAGGACAAGTGTAGGGTGTTGCACCTGGGTCCAAGCAATCCCAGGTATGTGTACAGTCTGGGAGGAGAACTCGTTGAGAGCAGCCCTGCGGAGAAGGACTTGGGCTTTCCAGTGAATGTCATGAGCCAACAGTGTGTGCTTGCAGTCTGGAAAGCCATCTGTATCCTGGGCTATTGGCAAGCCGGGAAATGATTGTCCCCCTCTGCTATGCCCTCACAAGGCCCCACCTGCAGTGCTGCATTCATGTCTGGGGACCTGTAGCCCAATTTAAACATGGAGCTGCTGGATCAGGACCAGAGAAGGCCACAAGGATGATCAGAGGGCTGGAGCACCTCTCCTACAAAGAAAGGTTGAAGGAGCGGGGGCTATTCAGCCTGGAGAAGTGGAGGCTCTGGGGAACCCTCATTGCAGCCTTCCAGTACTTAAAGGGAGCTTATCAACAGGAGGGAGACCAACTTTTTACACAGACAGATAGTGACAGAAGGGGGAATGGTTTTAAACTTAAAGAGGAGAGACAGAGATAAGATGTTAGGAAAAAATTCTTTACTCACAGGGTGGAGAGGCAGTGGCACAGGCCACCCAGAGAAGCTGTGGATACCCCATCCCTGGAGGTGTTTAAGACCAGGTTGGTTGGGCCCTGGGCAGCCTGATCCAGTGGGTGGCAACCCTGCCCATGGCAGGGGGTTGGAACTGGATGGACTTTTTGGTCCTTTCCAACCCTAACCATTCCATGTTTCCATGATTCTATGATCTTCTGTTTTCATATGAGACTTATACAAACATCAGTTTGAGATTTTTGATCATTTTCTTAATATTAAGAAACTCTGGTGTTTAACTAAAAAATAAAAAATCCAAAGATTCAAAAGAAAACATTTCCTTTGGAAAAAGCCTTGCCTTATTTTGATTGGTTAAAATGTGCTAGTCCCAGAATGACATGTCTTTCAATTTAGCCTGTAAAGCTGTCATTTCAAAGGCAGACAAGACATCAACCTGTCCATGTAATACCCTCTTTCATATGCAAATGTGAAGTTTTCTTAGTGCATATGAGTGCATTTGTCTGTTCATTTGGGGAGCTGGCAAGGTTACCAATATTTTCAGTTGAACTGGTAGCTCCTATATGGCTTTTCAATTCATGCTCTTCTCCCTTTGTAACCCCTATCTACAGAGGGTGCCAAAAATATATATAAATGTTAAGAAAGGAAAAAACTGTATCAAAGTTTTAATAATCAGCATATACCAATAAGAAAATATGAATACAAATCACATTTGACTTCTGTAATTACAAAAAGTGCTCAGAGTGGCTACCAGTGTCCTGACACTTCTGACTACAGCAAGTGACAACTGTGCTTTCGCCGTTGTCGTTGCCTGTCCTGCCTGTCACATGGTAATGCCAGCAATTCATTTGATTAACACCATCTTTTGAGCAAACATCACACTACACATTGCTATTGCAATTCAATTAAGCTTCGAAAAGTAATACATAGGTAAAATCTCTTAAAATGTGTATACATTTTTTTGACACTCCCAGTATCTGGGGCTTGCAACTTCAAACACTGACAGCTTGTTTTTGTTGTTTTTCTCGTTGTTGACACCACATATTAAGCTCAGTCTTGTAATTGGTTTGTGCTGCCAACCAATTTTTTTTACAGTATTAATACTAATACTTACCAAAAGGATATGCTATGACATCAGTTTCTATTAAGCCTTCTCTCTTCCCCTGGTCCCTGAATGCAGTTCAGCACATGGTGGGAAGAAATGAGGACATTTTTTGCCTCTAAGATTTTCCATCTTTTGAAGGATGGGGAAAAATTAAAGTTTGCCTCTTTTACCCCTCCTTACTTCCCTGCATTCTAGGGTATCTCCACTTTCCTCCTCCTTAAACAAAGGAGGGAATAAGAAATGGCCATAATTCCAAATGAAAAAACAAATGTCATCTTCAGCAGGTCATCTGTTTTTACTCAGCTCTTTTAAACTCGGAAAATAGTTCAAGACACATTATAGTTTTTACCATTGCTCATTCTTTCATTTCTATCAGCTGGCATGTTTTATCTTCACCTCTCTTGAAAATGATAGCATGGTGGCACACACATGCTCGTGACAGTGAAGGTTCAGAGTAATGAGAAATCCATGCTCCTTTCCTGTGTTTCAGTGGGAAAAATTCATTCTCTTTTTTCCCCTGTTTCCCCATCTTACACCCCACAATTACTATTACTTCTGATTCTTGTTTGCTCCACCTAGGCACAACAGAAACAGCGTTAGAAATCAGTATCTAAATAGAGATGAAAAATACATTTTAAAACAGGCAGTTTTGCTTGGGCGGGTCACCTTCCGTGCCTCCAGCTAAACAATCACAACTGCATCTCAGAACAGCAGTAGCATAAGAAAGTGATGTTCTGGCTTTCTGGAAGGTAATTTGGCTCAGCATAAAGCCTTTCCATAAAATAGAATTAATTTTCAACAAGAAAAAGAGGTAGGTGGACAGGAAAGAAGAAAGATATTGTACACAAGTGTTGATTGCAGCCCCCATCCTTTAGGCCAAGAACACCACCTAGGAAGAACAGAGCTGAACAGATTTGATTCACTTAATAGACTTTAAGTGCCTCAGGACACAGTACAAACTTGTATCACATTATCAGACAGGCCCCCTCATGGCATCAATGTCTGCAAAGGCTCATGAATATGTAAATACTATATGTATCTTGGAAACATGCTTGACAAGAGAATAGCTAAAATGAACTGATTCTAGTTATAAGCCATCAGCATGCCATTCTTTATGTTTGAACAGGCAGCCTATTGCTAGGTGACAGATCATTAAGGCTATCTACTCAGTCAGCGGAAATGAAGAAATAATTTGTTCGTAATAACCTTCAGATGACCTCCCAGGCAAAAGGGAGTCTTTAAAGAGCTATCTCTGCTGATACATGTCAAGCCTGTATGTGGGGTTCTTCTGGCCCCACAGTAATAGCAGGGCTGCTGGTGAAACAGAGCAATAAACACCTACTGACAGGGCTGTAGCATGAAAAGATCTCATCACCTGCCATTAACTGGCTGATGAATAATTCAGACCTTTCTATCAGAAGGCAGCGATTTCAGACTTGCTGTGTTACACAGAGAAAGCAAGCAGAAGGAAACTGATTGCTAGACTCAATCCAGGCCTTGCTAAGCCCACTTATAAAACCATATTGCTAGGCACAATAAAGATACATGCATTAGATTGAGCTCATCAACAAGCCTAAGTCTCAGAGACACTAGAGGCAAGACCTACTCTTCAGAAACAGATCTCCAATGCAGATGCTGCTGTTGGCCCTTTCTCTATAGAGGGGTATATTTCATTTTCATTCCTTTTCTGTAGACTGCTTTTTAATTATTTTTCTACAGTCTTACAGAAGAAACTCATATTGCCCCTAGAAGGCATATGCCCTAATGTTTCATTCTTGCTCCCTACAGTAAACTCTCAGGAAGCCAATACCCTCCTGAACTCTGCAAGTTTTGTTACAGCGTAGGCTAGCACTCCATACACCCATTCATTTCTATTATGAGAAACAGAAGGTAGCCTTCTTCTCCACAGAATGCAAACTGGAAAGTAGGAGGCTGGTCTTTTGCAAAAATACCTTCCCAAAAAAAAAAAAAAAAAAAAAACAAATTTAGAAATTTTGGAGGTTAAGTTTTTCTTTTTCATGCCTTTTTTTTTTTTTTTTTTTTCTTTGTTAGAGAAGAAATGTAACAGTGCAACCTTATTCCTTGGGTTTTGATTTTTATTACAGGTTTTTTTTGCTTGGCTGGTTGACTTTGTGTTTTTTGTTTATTTTGTTTTGTGTTGATGTGGTTTTTTTTCCCCCCTCTATTTAAGACAGTAAACATTTGTTTAGTCCTAAATGACTAAAATGTAATCCTATTTAGGACTACAACATTTGCTGTAGTAAGCTCAGAGTTCAGTGGTAAGATTTCCAAAGAGTATTAGTCCAGACTGAACCTGCATCTGCAAGTCATACCAGTACTTCACTATTGCTGATAAGCTGAACTTCTTTCTGAGATAGAATTTTAATAAAATCAAGGCATTGCACCAGAAGCTATCTGCCCAAGTTCTCTTAAATTGCTCCTCCTGTCAATTATTTCCATTAGTTTGGGAACACGTTTCATATTGTGGGATAATGATAAACAGAAAAAGAGTGATTCTGATTATAGGGTTTCCCTGCAAAATGATACTGTTTTCTCTTTAAATAATTTATTCATGGAGAAGGCCACAGCTTTGCTATTAATCATCTTGTGTTTTAAGTGACACTTACGTTTTTCATGTCTATATTGCACACTATTTTGCTGTGTCTGAGCTTCTTTCAGCCTTGCTTACAGTGTACTTACTGTAAGTTGATATTTCTAAAGAGAAACACCCAGGACGTATACCTCTTCTAGGTATAGCTTCCATTATTTGAACGAGCTTTTTCAACTAACACAAGTGAGTTAAATTTATCTTGCCTCTTCAGTTTACTAGAGCCAGATTTGCCAGATCTGCCACACAGGAACTGACAGATGGACTGGATTCTTTCTTCTCGCCATGTTCCAGTTCACTTTGATGGTAAAACAGGACAGCAACTGTACCATAAGTTTCTTGAAATCACCTAACAGTATCTGTTTGCAAAGAAACCATTTTAGTTTCACTAGCCAAGGAAAAGAGGCTCTGATTACTTGCCTTGGCATTCATTTTTGAGTAAACGGGATGATGAACTTTCTAGAGGAAACGGCAATGTTTTAATCAAACTGCTTTCACTGCCAAAACATTTCACTGGTAATTTTTATCTTGCCTTGAACGTTTTACTTCAACATTCCCAACAATTTTAGTTTATGGATTTCTGCAAATACATTGTAAACGGTCAAAGTGAGAACACAAGTGCTGGGAAGTAGCGATGCCAGGCAAAGAATAAATGAGACAGAACATAGTGCAGAGAACATTCTCACGCCAACAGTGGCGAAAATGACTTTTTTGTTTTAGTTGTCCTTTTAGTTATTTCCTACACTCACAAAAGCAAGTGACCCCCGTACAAGAAATATTTAATTTTTTTACCACCTAAAAATAAAAGTAAAGATAAAACAGAGCTCTTACTTTGCTTTGAGTATATAGGTAAATAGAAAAAAAGTAAAGAATGCATGAAGGTACTCTAGGAAGCAGACAAGATGGATTTGCAAAAGCCAGATGTTCCTGCCTTTTGACAAAATGCTGTACTTAAACCGTCATTAACCACATATGTGCAGACTTTTGTCTAGCGTAAGTGGAGTTACATGTGTGAGCTTTACATACAACTATAGATGTGTCTGTTTATGTAATTTCCTTCTTGTATAAGTAAACAAACTAGTAAAATCATCATTGAAGTGCTCCCAATTCCAGATATTCTTCTAACAGACCTCATAAGACTTTCCTCTGTACTCACTATCCAAACTAAAAGATGACAGTTCAGTGAAGAAAAAGGTATGTTTACCTCAGGAAAGACTGTCTTTATGACACCGATCTGCTCTGATGAATCCACTAATGTGAAATTTCTGACCCAATAGGCAGTGATTGCACAGCACTGAGACTCTTCTCATTATTCATGAAATATGTGCTGTACAGTGTCAGCTCTCTCCCTGCAGACTTGCTGCCAAGCAATTACTCATTTCCATCATTTAGCTTCTCTCCCCCCCTCTTCTTTTCCTTTTTATTTTATTATTTTTGGTGGGTATCTATATATTCAGCACACTTCAAGCAGCAAACACACAGTACTGGAATGAAAATGATGCTTGTCTTGTTTGATTTTAAATAGAAGAGCACTTTCAAGTCCTTAAAAATTGATGTTGTTTTAAACCTTACAACAAGCAATAGGAGAAACTAATATCTGCAGAAATACGTGGAAAGCAATCAAGAGCATTTCCACTTTTATACATATTTGCTCAGAGAGAGAAGCTGTGAAAACTATATTCTGTGACCTGATTCATTCATCTCACTCTCCCTGGAGCATCAGTAACATGCAGAGTGGGGAGAGAGGGGGGCAGGGAGAGAGAGACAGTATATATTTTTCTAGTAATGTGTCCACTTTCATCTCTAAATGGGGAATGCAATTTGAATTAAAGGATTACAATCTTGATTGTTTCCAGTTTAAATCCATTTATACATTGTGAGTCCAAAAGTTTAGTTTTGTTTATAGCAAGTGTAAAGGGGATTCTGATGAGGCAAAAAACAAACAAACAAACAAAAACATTGTTAGGAAAGATACTCACATATGTAATGTGTAGATGGCACATTTGTGCCACATTGCTTTTGGGTGGTCTGTTTTGCACCAACATAAAACATTCAGCATTAATGACCTTTAAAAGAAGAGTTTGCCAACAATACAAAAGATCCATTACCCTACTAATCCTCAGTTTAAAGAAGATAGATAACTTGCCAGGAAATGTGTACTAAACTCAATCATCTTCCATAGAAAGTGGAAGTTTTTAAAGTATAGTTGATGTTACATGGTTTAATTTTTTATGTTAGTCCTTACAGGAACATTCTATGTTTTCAGAACATGCTCATCAGTCAACATGGAACATGAGGGAATTGCAGTCTGTTATAACATCCAGCTGAGACAGGCAAGGAAAGGGGTCAGAAAGACCCTAGGAAGCTTTATTCATGTTATTCCCTGAGGTACATTGTTCCAGTGAGAGGAGCAGACATGGCATCTACATCTATTTGTCTGAAAAACTTGTGAAAAATCAACAGAGAGGTCACTAGTTTTCCACATAGTTCACAATTTGAACTTTTCAAGATGCTTCCAAAAGTTGAGTACTTGTGGATCTTTCACTCTTTATGTATTTTTTCCTCTCTGCCAGCAGTCCATGCCCTCTCCTTCAAGGCTTTTCTATTAATCCAAGAAACATAGGGAGCAATATACTCGCCAGTTTCTTCCTATTGGTTATTCTGGGAGTTAATCTTCAGCAAGTTTTCATGAAGGACTGAACTAATAGGCAAAAAGGCCAAGCTGCCTGGTTAAGGATTGTATCAAGTAGGAATATCATCATCTACTACTTCTGCATGTTTGGCATATTGGCGTTTGTAAGAGGACAATGAGTATTTAGACGGCTTGCTCTCTGGGCTACTACAGCCTTGTAACAACTGCAGTATGTGTATGCTTGACAAGAGGTATCTCAGCCAACATATTGGAGTACATCAAAATCTAATTCTCAGAAGCCCTACTGATCAGACTCAGAAAAGTAAGTTACACATAGAACAAAGATATAAAAATCATGCCCATTGGTTTAGCACTTCAGTGCTACAACAATGCTTTGTGTCACAGCACATAAATCACCCAGGACACAAGCCCAATTCATCCCACAGCCAAAGCACAAGAATATTCCAGCAAAGACAGTAGCTCTACCATCTAATATATAGAGATGGTATGGAAAAAAAAAATTACAATTCCATTTCATAAAATATATGAATATACTTATTGAAACTCTAATAGCACTCTCAGCTAATTCTCACTCAATATTTCAATTTGTGTGCAATCTGGTTCTGTACTTCTCCTCCACAATTTCTCAAACTAATAAATAATTAATGGCAACTCACATACATGTTTATTATTGCTTAAAGTATTTCCTTTTATCCTCAAGCCTGAAGACCCACGAGAACAGACTCTGAGAAACACTGTGCCAAGCACTGAGAAGACTTTTCAGTTTTACAAGACAGATCATTCTATTCAAGCCAGAGCAGCCGTCAAATGCCATAAAAATTAGATGAATATCCAGTACTGGTGGGCCTGAGCTTCCATGGGACTATATAAGCCACACATGAGTTTCAGATAGAACTGTTTCTACCCAGAATACATCACAATACTATGATACCCATGCATAAATTATAATGAACATAATATTATAATACTATCTAATACTATGATCTCCTATCATTATAGGAAAAGGAAAATGTATAATGTTTTGATGATATTTCACCAATTTTAAACACGTTATGACTTCGTAAATTCAGATATTCCTCAACTATTTCAGACATACTGTTTTTCATATTCCATGCTTGAATTGGCTAATTTGCTTGTTTTCAGCTTGTTGAAGGGACCAGGAGTACAGGTAAAGTTCCCCTCTGTCCTCCTGTTTGGAAACAGGAACACAGGTAGAAGGACAGAAGTGGATCAGTTGAGTGAGTGGCTGTGTGGATGGTGTCATGCTCAGGCTTTTGGGTAATACAATCTTGGGTACACCTTTGAGAGACTGAGCATGTTGGAGTCAAATGGGACACAACTGACAAGGAGTGGCAAGAATATTCTGAGCAGCAAGCTGGCTGGACTGGTTAGCAGGGCTTTACTCTAGATTTGATGGGGGAAGGGGATGTACTTCTGCATGACAGAGAAGAGACACTGTCACTTTAGGAAGCAGAAGGGGAAAAACTCAGATTTGTCTCAAAAGAATTCAGGAGAGCTCTTCCAAAAAGATAACATGGCCAGCAGCTCAGCGGAAGTGCCTCTACACCAATGCACAAAGCATGGAAAATAAGCAGGAGGATTTGGAAGCCATGGTGCAATTAGACAACTATTGCTGTCATGAAAACATGGTCAAAAAAAATCACACAACTAGTATACCACAACTGAAGGCTACAAGCTTTTTAGAAAAGACAGGCAAGGCAGGAGGGGCAGGGGAGTTGCCCTCTTTGTTAAGAACTGGATAGCTTGCAAAGAGCTGCCTCTAAAAGCAGCCATGGTCAGGTTAAGATCTTGTGGTTAAAACTGGACCAATAAAGGACATCTGGTGGTCAGGGTCTGCTACATGCCACCTGATCAAACACAGCTTGTTGAAGAGGCCATCATTCTTCACTTTGCGGAAAAAAAAAAAAAAAAAAGATTTTTTTGAGACTGACTTTATACACAGGTAGATAGTTATAGGAAAGGGGGGAATGGTTTTAAACTAAACAGGAAAGATTTAGATTAGATGTTAGGAGGAAATTCTTCACTGAGAGAGTGGTGAGGCACTGGAACAGGCTGCCCAGAGAAGTTGTGGATGCCGCATCCCTGGAAGCGTTCAAGGCCAGGCTGGATGATCCCTGGCAACCCTGCTCACAGGGTTGCAACTAGATAATGTTTAAGGTCCTTTCCAACCCAAGGTACTCTACAAATTCTCTGATCATGATCCATCCATCAACCTAACCTACAGATTCTCGTCATCAGATCACATCCCATAGTGCCACATCAATATTTCTCTTAAATACTTCCATTGCTGAGGACTCCACCACTCAGTTAGGAAGTAAGTACCAATGCTAGAATAAAACTACCATTTAAAAAAAATTACCTGGAGTTTTTCTTCTGAATACTTGCATATGAATTAGGAAGGAATTAATGTATGAAATTCAGTATGAAAGAGAATTACGTCCTCAATGTGAAAATATTTTTATAAATGCAGTATAAACTAAAACTGAATTGCATATGTATTTAAAAATCGTACCATTGCATCTATTCTACAATCAAAAAATATAATTCTCTCTATATTTGAAATCACACTTGAAAAAAACACTTATAGGTAAATGAACAAAAAATATATGAGCAAAAATCACAAGGGTAAGAACTTACTTCCCTAAGACTGTACCTAAACCCTTTAATCTAGTACAGACATTTCCTATGCATGTATGCAATCTTGGTAATGAACCTACTATAAAAAGAATACCAAAGGCCCATGTAGATTACAAAGGCACTAGAGAATTAAGAATACTAAAAAATGAAGTACAGCTGCTTCTCAGACTGCAAGGAGACCCTTCAGGAGGCCCTTTGTCCCCTCTCCCCCAGCTGACTGAAGCTTGCTCTGCTTTTCCACTACTAGCACAAGAAAAGGTTGGACACGTGGCACAGCTCTGGTGGTACAACATAGTGATTGGTGCCTAGGAATCCATAAAGAGTGCTGGTGGCCAAGAAGGCATGAAGAATGCAAGTGACTGCGCTAGCCAGCTGTAGTAAGCCAGGATGTCAGAGGCAGCAGAAGGCCTCGTGCCCCATCTGCACTGCCAACATCAACAATGCAGCCTACATGGCCTTCTGCTTCCACCACTTCTGCTTTGACTGCATCCAGCAGTGGGCCAGGAGAGTTTTGTACCCGATCTTCAGGCCCTTCCACCTGCTCCTGCACGTAGCTAGAGTAGCTGACGACTACCAGCAGTACGTGGTTGTCAGCTCTTCCTGAAGCAAGAAGTACATGGCCAGAGATAGAGTCTAGAGCAGGTCCTTGCACTGGCACTCCAGCATTCACAGCCACTGACCACAGACCCTCAGCAGGGAGAAGGGAGCCTGGAGCCTGTGGGATGTGACACAGTGTCCAGAAAGAATGCAACTCCAGGACACTCCAATGTCACACCTTATCAGGCTCCTGCAGTCCGCGCTTCTCAGGACCCAATCCCGCCAAGCACAGGGGAGTGCCTACCTGGCCCTGTGGCTGCATCCCGTCATCACATCTGCACTGTGCTGTGGTGAGCTCTGTGGGTGGATTTCTGTAGTATCCATAAACATCTGGATGACTTTTACAGGGTGTTGTTAAAAACTAAAGAATAACCTATGCTAGGGACTGCTTTCCAACACTGGCTCAACAGGGGAGGAAATTTCTAGGGCTGAGTGATGATGTGGTGTAGCATAAATGCTGCAATCGAGTATCTTTCCTTCCTGCTCTCCCAAACTCACACTTCCTACCACCAAGGCCGGGGGTTTCCAAGCCTTCTGACCAGCGGCCAGCCTGCAGGTCCTTGAGATCTATGCATAGTCTAGCTGCCATGAACACAGCCATGCTGATAGCCCCATCCCTGATGGGTCCTCCTGCCGGTGCCTCCATCCTTTTACAGTCACACTAGCCTCTGCCCTTCCTTTCTGCAACAGGACCCCAACTCTTCTTGTCCAACGCCCTAGGTCTGGTGCTGGCAGGCACAAGGGGCTGGGTCTTTCCTTTGGGGAACCGCTTCCTGGTTTGGAAAAGACACTGCAGCGGAATGAGTCCCTTTCTTTTGTTGTTGACCTGCATGCCTTGGCTTGGTCACTGTGTTGAGAGAAAAGCTCTGGACTCAGAGCCTCATGAGAGTCCAGCAACAACCCAGAACCAGACTGCCCTTCAAGCAAAGCACAGTTTTTCCACAAGTGGAAGCAGTGGGTGAATCTGCAGATTGCTCCTGGGCAACCTTCCCTAGGTGACCCTGCTTGAGAAGGCAGGTTGCACTAGGTGACCTTTGAAAGTTCCTTTCCAACCTCAGCCATTCTCTGATTCTGTGAATCTGCATCCAGTATTGGTCTGCAAATTATCTATTGTATGTTCCAGCTAAACCACTGGCAAGGCAGGTAAACCTGGCAAGGCCTCGACACAACAGCTGAGCTATAAGCAAGGATGGGCAAAGCACAGTTCTCAGGCTGTGCCTACAAGGCTTCGCAGGACACTTACTGCTGCTCTGCCTTAGCATTAACGTGTTCCCTATGAGTGATCAAGTCCAGACTGACCCATCCCCATTGTTTGGTCTGGTCCAGCAAAAGCCCAGCTCACAGAATCACACAGAATCACAGAATGTTAGAGATTGGAAGGGACCTCGGAAGATTACCTAGTCCAATCCCCCTGCCAAAGCAGGAACACCTAGATCAGATTGCACAGGAATGCATCCAGGCGAGTTTTGAATGTTTTGAATGTCTCCAGAGACAAAGACTCCACAACCTCTCTGGGCAGCCTGTTCCAGTTCTCCAGCTCCCTTCATGCTCAGAGCCAGGCTTGAGACAAACAGTTCTGCTGAAAAGTCCCTGAGGCCCTGATGGAGAGCAAACTGCCCAGAGACATATCTTAAGAGTCATGGAAACATAGAATCAAAGAATTCTTTAGGTTGGAAAAGACCTTTAAGATCATCAAGTCCAAACACTACAAAGCCCACCACTAAACCATAGAGACATTGTTATTCAGGTGTTGCACCTGTTAGCCTTTCTTGACCTGGACAGCTTGTTTCTATAATAATTCATTAGAAAATCCACCCAAAACACCTTTAGCTAATGAAACCATCACCAGAATTCACATGAAGCTGCAGAGATTTTCAATAGTCCTAAGGATGAATGCCTTTCAGGGTTTAAGATGTGACAGATCACAAGCTATTCAAATCTGTATCTTCCAAATATACTATAGGCAAGGCAGGCACTAACAGCAGCTAAACTTTAAGCAAGGAGGGGAAAGGCATGGGTCTCTGCAGACAATGGCCACAAAGCCTAATATGAAATAGCTAATAAGATTTTAAAGTAATCATTATTCACTATAATCCCTAGTGATTTTTGTTAGCATCTGGTCATCATTAACAAGATTAAATTTATCAAAGAAGTCATTTTGCTTAATTAGGTGGCTAACTGGTGAAGTCATCTCACAGAAAATCACTGATATCATCACCAGTATCTTCTAAAATAACTTGTGTAGACAGGGAAATCTCTTTTTTCACTGACTTTCTTAATATTGCTAAGCAATCAGTTTTATCTTTAAAAGGTGAATGATTCTGTTGCTGTTGTTATCAGATCCAGCACAGAATAGACTACAGAATCTTTTAAACAAAGGCAATTGTACATTTCTTTACCCTGAAATGGTTTAAGAAGGCTAAGCTCTAATATTATGTGCATGGGATTTCCATTGACATTATTCATTTGTCATGTTCAAGGCCAAGAGCACTGTTCAAGCTTTTTGGAAGAATTTCAGTTTAATGTTCTGGAGTTCCTAAATGACAAAATTCTAGTACTTTCCCTACACTCAGAACTTTATTCTGGATTTTGAAATAAAAGCATAAGGTGTTTTGTTGTTTAAGTAGTGCTGAGTAAAACTGATGTGGCTTTAACTTACCAGAAGAGTTATCTATAACAGTTGGCTGATAACCCAGTATCTCTTTACTCTCATACTATCTCTGAACTGTCCTTGTTTCTTCAAAGAGTAAGGGGAAAGAGGTCTGGCTCCATCAGAGGGCTTATGGTGCTACCACAGTACAGTTTTATATCAAGTTATGTAATTTCTTATTTCATTAGGAGGTAGTCTGTAGAGTTCATGCTCACCTCCTCACTAATACACCAGCTATGAATTAATTCATTTGTATTTGTGGTGGCATCTGCTTTATTTGTTCATTTATTTGTAGGTGGCTGGAACAATGTTAGCGCCTACTCCAATGTCTTTCTTAAATACAAACCTAATGAATAAACCCAAGGAGATCACAACAGCTTTGTACTACCTCCTCTTAATTGTTTCAGGGATATCATTGGCTGGGCCCTTTCTTGAAACAGTCTCCAGCTGTGGTTGTTTTCCCCAAAAGAGTGATCCAAAGCTAACTTAAATGGATTCTACTTTTCCAGAGAAGTGTTATATTTTCAAGGTATTACATGTTTTGAAACTTCTTTTGCATTACAGGTTATGCTGTCAATGTCAGGACAACAAAACTCATACATTATTTGTCAGATTATTGTGAGCAACTTAAATCTAGTCACTGAGGTTCAATGCAGATGGACAAAGTTCTGAGGTCTTCTGCAGCACGTGAGTGGCCAGGCAGCGCAGTCCTCATGTGGGCAAGTGTACTACCTGTAAAAGAACTTTTTGGTAGCAACATTTTTCCCTGTTCCAGAATCCTGATAAAAAATATATGCAAAATATATGATAAAATATTAGACATCATCCACTCACTGCAAGACATTTTTCAGTGAAGTTTACAGCACTTATATGTAATTTCGGATGCACTTTTCTCACAAAAGGTGTGATGGAGGAATGTTTTTTGTCTCACAGGATAACACTGTGTTATGACATGCTTGTCCCTAGTTCCCCACCAGAAGTATTATGGGAAGTGAAGTGAGCAGGTTGTAATGCAACACACAGAAAAAAAAAAAAAAAAAAAAAAAAAATCAATGTTTACATGCAATACTCATTATTAAACACCCTCAGGTTGCACTTAGTGTAAACATTTTCCAGCATGAAGACAACCTCCACTCGGGAGGAAAAGTATTTAGTGCTCATTTATAACTCCAAAGGATGTGGGTGACTTAACTTGACATTGAGAATGTTCATAGGCTTAAAAAAAAAAAAAAAAAAAA
>VXAV01009917.1:6492-29131 GCA_013399715.1 Alectura lathami | reverse complement strand
GACATGACGCTAGACACTGATTCTTAGGAGTTAATCACGTTATTCCTCTGGAGTCAGCAGCACTGCTGCGTTTGGGAGCTGCTGTTGGTGGAGCTGTTGGTTCTGGAGGTGATGCTGGTGGAAAAAAAAAAAAAAAAGCATTTTGGAAGCTGGCAGTGGTGACTGAGCGTAAAATCCAGGTGGAAATGGGAAAACACTGCTAGCGGTGCTCTGGGAATCTCCTTCCCTGTCGGTGTCAGGAAAGAAACAGATTTTCCTTTGCGAAGCACAGCTTGGGTGCAAGGCAGCGGTCAGAACTGCGAGGGGAGGTTCCGAGAACCCCAGGTGCCTCTGGTAACCCACACCCTCAACGCTGACTGCTCCATGCTTAAAAAAATGCCATCGTTTTCCATTTAAGAGGGTTTTTTTTTTTGGCATTTGATGGATGTCCTCAAAGAGTCTTGCAGAATGCTAAGTTCTGACACCCGCGTGTGTTCAGCTGTGGGCTTTTCTGGCCAGTTTTTGGAGTGGAAAACGGCTGCTAATGTAGAGCTAGAGCAGCACCTGCTGTGCAGCCACATTTTGTGGTTGGTTTTGAGCGTTCATTTATAGAGATGAATGGACTTAAAGGCCTTGCCACATCCCTTGGCAGATCCCCCAAGTAGTTCATTACCTTCCCTGACTTCTTTTTCGAAGTAGGGAAGAAAGCCTCTTAAATCCAGCCAAAATCCATCTGGCTCCGGACACAGTGCGGTGTGGGGATTCTCTCTCTCAGCTGGGGCTCAGGCTGGGTGGGTTGGGTGCTTGCAGCTTGCAGCCTGATGCGCTGTGACGTTGCTCTTGCAGGCTGGTTCTTCCAGTGAAGCCATCCTGCACGCCATGGGCCGAGAGCTGGTCCCAGCCACGCGGGCTGCCTTAGCCGGGGAGTACGGAGCCGTCTCCTGCCGCAGGTACTGTCACCTTGTTTGCGTTGGGGAGCAGTCTTGCGTCCTGCAGGAATACCTGCAGCTTGGCCGTGCTCTTCCCTCGGGTTTGGTGGCTTAGGCTAGAAGGGTGCATGAAGGCCGCAGGGATGACTGGGGACCCAGCTGCTGCGGGGACTGTTTGCAGTCACTCCTGCGCCCCGTGCCTCAGTTTCCCTGTGTGTAAAATGCATAAAATGCATTGCTGTCTGCAAATGAAAGTGTTAGCTTTGTGGAAGAAGCGGGGAGGAGCCTCTTCTGAGAAATGATGTAAACGTGTGGTTGCACTTTTAGTTACAGAATTGAACTCCTGCGTTCTGTAATAATTTAGCACTGTATTAAATGCCAGACACGGGAAGCTGGACCTAGCGCTGGCCTAGTTCTAAAGTGAGTTCAGGGAGGTGGAAACTGTTGCATTGCAGGTTGGTGCCTGCACAAAACAAACAAGAACTGGCCTGAAAAATGGGAACTGACTCCGTTACCCCTCCCTCACCTGAGCCAGAGGCAGGCGAACAGCATGAGGGTGGCACATCGCACAGAAACTTGCTGGTGATCTGGAGTTTAACCGTCTTCTTGCTCAGAAATTTCTCTTTCTTTCCGATTGGAAACAATGCAGTCTGCAGCCCAGATTGTCCCATTTAAATTTCTAATATGTCTCAGCTGCCAATACAAATGGGTGATGAATGATATGCGATGTGCCCCAGCCTGGGAACACAACGTGCAAGCCAGAGGGATAGCTGACATGCAGGGGAGCAGAGCTCTGTGCTGCAGATTTCTGTGGGTAACCTGACTGCTTCCTGCCTGTGGCACTAAATGGGAGGTCTGAGGTGACATGCCTAGGGTGAATCTGACCTTTATTTGATGTCTAGCAAAGTTGGTTTTTATTTTCCTTCTCGGAAGCTGCTGTAGTTCTTTTGATCTGTGGCTGCCTTTGTTGGCCAAAGGCTGGTAGGGTCTGAGGGAAATGAAAGGCTGCGTGCTGAGCGTAGGCACTTCCAGCAGAGCTTCCTTTCAGTGCAGCTGAAGCACCAGCATTTCCTGCTCACCCACTGCGCTGCAGGAAATCCAGTTATGAGGCAGTCCTGCCAGACGCTGGGTGGAGGCGATGGCCTGGAAGCTGGCCATGGGGGCACTGGGGTTGCTGTCCGTGTTCTTCACAGCCACGTGGTTTCTGGGAATGTATTTAAATATTGGCCTAGGTTGCAGGCCTGTACTCTGTGCTCTGCTGGCCTGGCACTCTCTGCAGTAGGGTTTTCACTGCAGAACACACGTTTGCCCACTGCTTTGGAGGCCTTTGGTGGAGGGGACATACCATAGTAATGAAAAATCGTCTCAGAGGTAACAGAGATACATACACCTGTGGCAAATCAAAATCAACCACGAGATCTGTGTAACTTGTGGTCTCTGTACTTCTGCACAGAAAACCTGTCCCTGGGAGGAAGAAGCTGCAACCTCATCCAAATATCATCCAGGTGATCCGAGCCTTCACATCCTCTGTCCCTTTGCTGCCCGGCGCCTTCACAGACTATCCCGACGTTCTTCCACTAAGCCTGAATCCCAGAGGGATCGGTCACAGCCGCACGCTCTTCTTGGTGATGAAGAAGTAGGCAGGGGGAAGCTTGTCAGGGGGCTGGGGCTGTGAAGCTGCCCAGTGGGGCTGTGTGTTCTGCTGCCGTGTGTGTCCTGGTAAAGATTTGGCCTGGGTTGCTGCCAAAAACCAGCGTACACGCCTGGAAACGCGCCCCCCGAGAGCTGTTCCAAGTCCTTGAGATTTAAACTCTTGTTCAGCAACAAAGACAAGCTGTCCATTTTAGTAAGCGCCCCAAAGTAACGTAGGAAATGCTGAACGTGACCCCATTTGTCTGCCCTGAAAAACCTGAGCTTTGCCTGTGGTCTGAACGAGCTGCTAGAGGCAGAGTAGAAGCAGTAGTGAGGTTTGTTAGTGCTTGGTGTCTCTGGCTGACTCTGGTGTTGGTTTTCAGTGGGTATGGGTTTGGCACTGACATAAAACCACCTTTCATTTCCCACTCTTTTGTTCTGCCTGCACCTGGAGAAGCTCTCTGTCCTCTCTGCGTCTCACTAATATGTTCTTGCTCCTGATTTGCCCATCTCTGCCTTACACTCATCCCATCTGAATCATTAATCTGTCCCCTCGCTCAGGCAAAGTGTAAAATCTGTCCTAAAAACATGTAAGAACATGTACTTAGAGACCCTCACCGTGCTCTGTGAGAGGCTTGATGTTTTTGCAGCTGTAGAACTCACGCAGCAGCGTGAAAAACTCAGTGGTGGATGTTGTAAAATGTGACTTGAGGACAGCAAGCGGGGGAGCAGCGTCAGGCCGTGGCTAGGAGGTGGGAAGGCGCGGTGTGAAGTTCAGGAAGAATCTGGCACTGTTAAGTGCAGCCAGCCAGCACTGAGGTTGAACTGGAAGAGGAAAGCTCCTGGGATGCCAGCTGGGGTGTTTCCTGCTTTCTGCCTAGCTATCCATGCACCCTGCGCCAGTATCTGAGGGACAACAGCCCGGACGCCCGTCTCTCTACCGTGATGATTCTGCAGCTGTTGGAGGGCGTGGACCACCTCGTTCGACACGGGATAGCGCACAGAGACCTGAAGTCTGACAACATCCTGGTGGAATTGGATTCTGGTACGTAGATCGGCAGGTACGAGTGGTGGCTGAGGCAGATGCAGAAGTGATGCTGTCGTCTGGGCACTCGGGGAGGTCCAGACATGCGTTTTGGGGAGCATCAGAGCTTTTCAGGAATCGCAGGTTTGGTTGTTAGCTTTCCACTTGCTGTCGCTGCAGCAGTGCAGAAGTCATTTATCTGTCTGTGCCTCGGGTTTTGGATCATTAAAACAGATTGGAGAGGACTGTTGTGGTGTAATCCGAGGTTGCTAAAGCAACGTGTTGCACACGCAAAGCAAACGTTGGCTTGAGCAGAGACATACAGGAGTGCCATGCTCACGGTGCTGGAGGTGCCTTTGCTTCAGGCTCTCGGCTCTTGGAATTCCTCACTGGCCAAAAAGCACAGAGCTGATCTTAAAATCCCGCCTCACGGGTGGGTTAATGCCCTCAGCAGCATTTTTATCATCTTGTTCTCCTCTCACCCCTTTTAACTGAGTTTTTAATTACCTGAGCTCTTTTTCAGCCTGATTGACAATCAAATGGGCAGGAAACAATAGCAGGCAGCCAGATCTGTGTAATTAAAGGTCTTGGTACAGCAGCTGTGGAAGGTTTTCAGCGAGACTAATGCCATCTTTCTTTTCTTGAAGGAAGAGCTTCTCTGGAGCCATGCTGAATGCAGTTAGGAATGATTTAAAGCATCGATTTTTCCCTGTCAGAGTCTGGAGAAGAAATGATGTTATTTCGCAGTGTTTGATTCATCTTCAGGACGAGAACTGTTAGCTAATGCAGAATTCCTCCAGCTATAGCTGAGTGTACATCTTTATAGCCTTTGCTATAGATTAAAAAAAAAAAAAGGGGGAGAAATGGAAAGATTGCTCCATCATTGATGAGTGCCTTATGTTACACGTCCTCGTTGTTATGGTACCCGCGAGATTTGTTCCATGGGGAAAAGTAGCATCCTCTAAAGAGGAAACGGGAGAACAAGTTTTGTTTTAATAAAGCCAATTTTCCATCTCATAATGCAGAGGAGAAGCAGGCAAGCAGCCTGCGGTTCTGCTGCTTCCTGGAGCGTTGCAGTCATTCCCGAGGCCTGCCCCCGCTGTTGGCATGCCGGTGTCGCCTGCAGCCGGCTGCTCCCGAGCTGAGCACTGACTGCTGGCCCTGTTGTTCGCAGCTGGCTGCCCCTGGCTGGTGATCACAGACTTTGGTTGCTGCTTGGCAGACGACAGCGTCGGCCTGAGGCTGCCCTTCACCAGCTCCTACGTAGATCGGGGCGGCAACGGCTGTCTGATGGCACCCGAGGTAAATCCTCCCGTGGTGATCATTTGTGGTGCTGGCGGTGGGCTGGTGCTGCTGCCAGGGATGCAAGTTTCAGGCTGTGGTCGGAGTCTGAAGAAGGGTGGGATTAGGTCTGGAGGGAATGTGGAGGGGATGTGTGTGCATCACTTTGCTGCTGTTCATCCCCGAACCTTCCCCCACAGGCACACGCCAAGCAATTCAAATCCTTGCTTAGGTTCTTCCTTCTGATCTGCCTTCACACCAATGCCTGCAGAAGTCCTCTGTGACCAGATCAGTCTTTCTGTACTCGTTCTTGCCTGCTGCCATACTTGTTCATGCAGTGCATTAACCCTAGCTGGTAACTGTTCAGATGTTCCCACCCTGCTCTGGTCCTGGAGAGCCATGTTCTGCATTGAGTTACAGAAAGTCTCTTTGATAACACTGATAAAAAGACAATCTTGCTGCCTTCATGAACTGGAGCACCTTGCCTTGTATTTCCTGCGTGTGGGTGCAGTGCTGGTTGGTTATCCCCATGTCATCTATCTATCTCAAATCCCAAATCTCCTGGGACTTGGTGTGAGTGCTACTCAGAGGTGACAGCTAAAGCCTGGATGCAGTGACCAACATCCTCCTGATGTCCCGATGGGCTGAGCAGCGCTGAAGGCCTAGAGCGTGCCAATAGAAAATACTTATTTAGAGCTCCTTCTTTTGAACTTTCCCATCTCCATGGACTTCTCCTGCAGGTGATCACAGCGTCACCAGGCCCAGGCAAGGTGATCAACTACAGCAAAGCTGATGCCTGGGCCGTTGGAGCGATCGCCTATGAAATCCTGGGTCTGGCCAATCCTTTCTACGGCCGCGGGGACTCGACCCTGGAGAGCAGAAGTTACCGTGAGGAGCAGCTGCCGAGCCTGCCCGACCACGTGCCCCGTGAGGTGAAGCAGGTGATAAGGATGCTGCTGCAGAGGGATCCCAGCAAGGTAAGGAACTGGTGTCTTGAAGAATTCATCCAGCTGGCCTTTGGGAGTGTGGTTTGCAGGTCACCTTGCCCTGCAGTGCTCCAGGAGCCATGACCTGAAATGCAGATGTCATTGCAGCATAGACAACAGATGGAGATGAGCGTAGGTCTTGGTGGGAGCACAGTGAAGTGCTCACATGCAGTACTGAGCGGTTTCAGGGGTAGCAGCAGATGTTTAATCGATGACTGGACCTTGGATGTAGTTGCCTGATAATAATCACAAAGAGCTTTTTTGTTTGTGGGGGCCGTGTGGTGCCTTAGGGGAGGCCTGGGGGACTTCTTGGGGTGCAGGCGGGACATGATATGATGTGAGTGCAGCTGGATCAGCTAATTTTCCCTTCTGCTTTTTGCAGAGATTGTCTGCTAGAGTTGCTGCTAATGTGCTTCACTTGAGCCTCTGGGGCGAAAGCGTTCTAGCACCCGAGACCCTGAAACCCGACCAGATGGTGGCCTGGCTTCTCTGCCAGTCTGCAGCTGCTTTGCTCATGGATGGCCTGGTGGACAATAGCAGGGTAGAAACCAAAATGAAGATGTGCTTTTTGGCAAACCTCGATTACGAAGACCTCTGGGCTGCAGTTTGCTTGTTGCTGGCCTGGAGAAACCAGGCTGGGTGAAGAGCCCCACGCGGGGTATGACCGTGCGGTAGATAAATGGCACTCTCTGCAAGCACATAGGAATCTGTCTTTTCTCTCTGCCTGCAATCCTGTACTACTTTAGGGGAAAAATCTCCAGGCCTGTGTTTAAGAGATGAATTTTATCAGTAGCGAGTGTTAGCACACGCTGTTTTTCTTTTCCTGCTAGAGGACATGTCCTTGCCTCATGACTCCTTTAGCGATTGTTTGCGGAACCTGCAGGTGTCCCAGGGTGTGTGGTTGGTTTTGCTCACATTCAGGAATTTACAGGTGGCTTCGAAGTCAGACGTTGGATGAGGCAAGTTCCTTTTCAGAAGAGGGTGTGTAGGGAAGGAGGTGCTGTCTGGCTGCTCTTACATGGGAGTGTCACAGATTAAACAATACCTGAAGAAAGCTGAACTGAGACAAGGATGTACAAACTTCCTTTTCTTAGGGAAGCTGTTGTGCTGCTTGCTTTTCTCCAGGTGATGCTCGTCTGCAGCTGCAGACATGGCTTGTTCTAGAATGGGAGCCCAAAAGCCTCCTGTTGAGGTAAGGAGAGTGCTGGCAGCTGCTCTCCTCCTGTAGTAGGGCACCATGGAATTCCTAGCAGCACAGCAGCAGTGAGTTCAAGCACCTTGAAGTGAAAAGCCCACCAGCATCTGCTTCTGGACCGCCCTGCAGTGACCGCTCTAAATCTGCAGGCCCAGGGCCAAGTCAGGCTGTGTGCAGTTAGGGACGATGCTGCCGATGAGATGGGGCTGAGGAGCTGGCGTAGGGAGTGTCATAGAATCACAGAATGGTTTGGGTTGGAAGGGAGCTTACGGAACATCTGGTTCCACCCCCCTGCCGTGGGCAGGGACAGCGTCCTGTCATGCTGGACTGCCTCACGTACCTGGCTGTTGTGCTAAACAGGGAAGTAATATCCTTAGGATGGGGAGCAGGGACACCACTGTGAGAACAGTAACAGTCATGTTAATGAAAACGTTGTTTGATTTCTCTTCTGTAACTGTGTTAAGGGGAACTGGGGGAGAACATTGCTGCTGCTGGTTGCACAATAAATGGCTGATTAAGCTCTGGTGCTGAGTGGGCTCTCTAAATCCAGTTCATCTCCCATCACCAGATCCAGATCTCAGGCTGTGGAGGCCTGTGAGGCAGCGTAGCGCTGGGTCGGAGTTATCTCACGAGATCTTGCAGCTCTTTCCAGACCCGTCTCTGAAGGGAGTTCCCCGACGGATCGGACCCTGCCTAAACCTGCTCCTCCCACCGGTAAAGCACTGCTCCTGCAGGTTCCGGGTCAGTGAAAACATGCGTCAGGTGGCTGATACCCCTGGTTCAGCCACGGTGCAGCTTGGACCGTCAGGGAATGGCCCTGCTCATTTTACGCTCCGGCAGCGGGGAGCTGCGTGCTGTCCGAGCCAAAGCGCTGGGAAGCCAGCTGGCGGCACCGTGAAGTCACCTCATCCCTCGTTTTAGAAACGCTGTGGGAGCACAGCACGTTGCTGGGGCTGTAAAGAAGCCTCAGCAAAGAGCACGCAGCCTGGGAAATCATGGAAAAAGAGCCCCTGGGGGAAAAAGTTACAGGAAGAGGAGTGGTGAGTCTCGGGTCTGAACCCAAACGTGGAGGATGCCACTCAGGGCAGTGCTGTGTTTGTAGCCAGACCTGCAAGCAGTGCATGCTGTGGTGAGGTCCTTAGCTGCTGCTGCTCTTAGGTAATGAAACCCTTGATGCTTTTTGAGGTACGGAGAGCAAGGATTTCTCCTGTGAGCTCTCTGCCCCTGTGTCCTGGGTGGCAGCTGAAGCCCTTGCTGTCCCCGGAGCTCGCGGCAAGGTAAATGCTGTCGCTTTGCTGGTGGAGCTCCGCTCTGACGTCTCTCTGTTGTTTTGCTCTTTTTCTGAGTCAGCAAGAGCTGATGAGTTAAGCAAGGCGCAGCTCCCACTTGTTTACATGTCACTGCAGCACGGGGTTTGCAATACAGGCGTATTTCGTATGAAAACAAATTGTGTGGAGCAGGCTTCCTGGTGCGAATGCACTTTTTATTTTTTTTTCCTCCCCCCTGCCTCTCCTCAGCTCTCCCAGGTCCAGGTGCTAGAAGAGCAGTGAGCAGAACTAGGAGCCAGAGCAGGTGGAGCTGGGAATGGCAGTGCCCACTCTGATTCCAGGTGCGTTATCGTTAGGCCAGCCAGGGTTCAATTTGTCCTGGTTGCCAGCACAGCTGGAGCTTGCTGTGCTAGCTCCAGAGATGGGAAACTTGCTTCTGCTTGAAATTATTTTATCTCTGTGCCCTTAAAAACAGCCTCTAACACTCGTTCTGATGCACTGCCTCTTGTTCTTAAATCCCTGTTACTGCATCTTGTTTGTTTTCATCTTGTGTGTCTACAATTTTGTTGTGGTGACACATTTTCTGTTTTGCCCCACTGCCTTTCTTTAGTTACTGAGACATTTTTATGACACTTTAGCACTTCAGGTGGTTTTATAAAATGCAGTTAAGAAATGCATGCTGTTTGCTAGTGCACCAACTGCTGCCTTACGTCCTGCAGCTGCTCAAGGTGAGCAAAACTGGAACGTCTCTTTCCCTGTCGTGCTCATCCCATGGCATGGCAGAAGCAGCCCCTTGCTGCCAAGCTTTTGTTCCCAGGAAGCCGATGGTGCGGTGTTGAAGGGGGGATCAGGAAGAGGAGGGTGTGCAGCAGGGGAACCTGAGAGCTCTGCCCTTTGCAGGGCGTCCAATTGCACTTTGAACCCAGCAGGGTGACATGACAGAGCCGCCTGGCTCCGTTCCCAGCTACTGGGCTGGACTTTGTGGCTGTGCCGTGCGTGGGGCAGAGGGTCGGTGCCTGTGAGGCAGGATGAGGCGCCTGCTTGGGGCTGTGTGCAGCACTCTGCTGCCCCGGGCAGCCAGGCTCCGTGCTGGTGAGCTGTTTGCATCCACTGTGGCCCCATGCCACAGAAGAGCCGGTCACCATCTCCATCCCGTGGCTCCGGGTGCTGGGGCCCTGCGTCGCCAGGCCTCACAGTTCAACGTGCCCCCCAGCGCTGAGCTCGTGGCCCGGCCTGTGGGGGTCTGCTCCATGCTGAGACTCCCAGTTCAGGCCTCAGCGGAGGGGCTGGATGCAGCATTCATCGGCGTTCCCCTCGACACAGGCACGTCCAACAGGCCGGGAGCCAGGTAGGTGCTGGGTGCAGCACGAGGGGAGCTGGTGCTCGGTTCCTGCCTTGCTGCCATGGCTCTGCTCCTGCGGGTGCCGGCACCGGGGTCTCTGCCCGCAGCTCTGTGCTTTCCCACCCAGGTTCGGTCCGCGCCAGATCCGTGCCGAGTCGGCGATGGTGAGGAGGTACAATGCCAGCACCGGAGCCGCGCCTTTCGACTCCCTGCTGGTGGCTGACATCGGGGATGTGAACGTCAACCTCTACAGCCTGCCTGACAGCTGCCGCCGCATCCGAGAGGCCTACCAGGAGGTAGTGGCCTCTGGCTGCGTGCCCCTCACTTTGGGTAAGGGCCCTGCCCCTTGCATTGCCTAAAAATTGAGGAGGATGGGTCAGCTGAGAGACTGTTTCGGTGCTCTCTAGTGAGCAATACAATCGGCCATGTGCTTTTGGTGTCCTGTGGAGCAGGAGCCAAAATGTCCCTCTGAGAAGTTTCAAGCTCGAATGAGCAGCCTGCAGCGTGCTGATTTGCACGAGGCATGGCTCGCACAAGCATTCAAGCTTCCAGCTGTCGCAGCTTTGCATTGCTAAATGAAGCAAGGGGCAAATTACAAGTTATGGGTTCCTGAGAAGTGAATGGAGTGTCTATTTATGATCCTTGCCAAGGGTGCCTCTGTGTGGGCATCCCGTGCCAGCGCAGTGATAGTCCTGCTGTATTCCTGAGGGGAGGAGAGAGAAAGCAACCTGCACGCAGGAGCCTCGGCAGGAGCCCTGCCTCTCTGGGGTGTGTGAATGAGGGCAGCAGAAATGCCGGGGGGAAAAAATGACCAGGGAACAAATGTAATGAGAGCTGAGCACCACTTGCAATGTGTGACATCCTCCTGTCCTGTTACAGGTGGAGATCACACCATAACGTACCCGATCCTGCAGGCTGTGGCAGAGAAGTAAGTTTCTGACCTGGTCGTGTCGAATACGGACCTGTCCTGAAGTCACTCAGCCCCTAGAGTGACAGCACTGGACCTGCAGCCTGGCTGCTCTTCTGAGCTTTAAACATCTCTCTGTGCAGGAAATCATGAAGGAATGAAGCATAAAGGGCTTGCCACCCTCCTGGTTTTAGTGGCAGGCCAGACCTGCAGCGCCTAGTGTCAGGGGCGAGTTGGGGTCTGCACACGTGGGGTTTAAATGTGGCCATGGGAAGGCTCCTGCTTTGCTGTCTGCAGCGTAGTCGGGGCTGCTGGGAGTGAGACGGGGACCGATGTGCCTGCCCTGTCTCTCCTAGGCACGGTCCTGTGGGGCTGGTCCACGTGGATGCTCACGCTGACACCGGCGACAGGGCCCTGGGGGAGAAGATCTACCACGGGACCCCGTTCCGGCGCTGCGTGGACGAAGGGCTGCTGGACTGCAGTCGCGTGGTTCAGATCGGCCTCCGAGGCTCCTCCTACACCCCTGATCCTTACAAGTACTCTCGGGACCAGGTAACCTCTGGCAGCTGCCTCCTGCCTTGGTGAGAGCAGCCCTAGGGCTGGGAAGTCCCCAGCTGGAAGCTGCTCTTACTCCAAACCAGCGGGGTGCAGGGGGAACGCATCCCAGTCTCATTTCCACGAATCCTCAGTGGGGTCTGGGGTGCTGGTTGTGGGATGGTGAGTGCTGAGCTCGCGCATCCGCAGGGTTTCCGTGTGGTCCCAGCCGGGGAGTGCTGGATGAAGTCCCTGGTGCCGCTGATGGCAGAGGTGAGGCAGCAGATGGGAGACGGGCCTGTGTACATCAGCTTCGATATCGACGGGCTGGACCCTGCGTACGCCCCAGGAACGGGGACGCCGGAGATTGCTGGCCTCACGCCCGTGCAGGTGAGGGGGACTCGGCTCCCTGATGGGATGGGGACGCTTCGTTCCTGTTCCAGGAGGCTGCGCTGCCGGTGCAGCAAAGGAAAGGGCTGGGGAGGCCAGGGAGCATTTCCTAGGGGTACTGAGGAGAGGAAACCCTGAGCTGATGTAGTTTGGTCCATGTAGGCTGTGTCCTCAGTAGAACCCTAACCAATCTGCGAGGCTGAATGCATTTCCCAGACCCCAGTCTGTTTTCTTCTCAGGCTTTGGAGATCATCCGTGGCTGCAGAGGACTCAATATAGTGGGGTGCGACCTCGTGGAGGTGGCACCGATGTACGATGTCTCCGGTGAGCCCATGAAGCCTCCTTTGGGGCTGTGCAAGGTGCGGGGTGGGCTGGGAGGGGACTTGCAGCCAAGTCTTTAGTTTTTGCTGGGTGCCACCTAGTGTTGGAAGCCCAACAGCGGCTCTGGGAGCTTCCATAAGGTGTGGCAGGAGCTGTCAAAATTTTCATCATCATCCCATGTGCAAAAGCAGGAGGTGTTTGCTGTGTGAGGACGTGAAGGAAATGCAGAGCCGCCCTTGGGCATGCGGCAGCCGTGGCTTTGGGGTGGGTGTTGACTAAATGGACCCTGTCCTCCAGTCACAGCCCAAGGAAGCTGCACTGGGGGGGAGGCTGGGCAAGGCGAGGGACACCAGCCTGGAGCCAGCCCAGGACACAGGGAAGAGACCAGGAGTGAGAAGTGTGTGGCTGCCAGAGGTGGCTGAGTGCTGTGGGTGGAAGCAGGTGAGCAGGCAGAGCTTGAATGTTATTTTTACTTTTTGTCTGTGTCTTTTTTCTTTTCCTAGGTAACACTGCCCTTTTAGGGGCCAACCTGCTGTTTGAAATGCTCTGTGTTCTTCCCAGAGTGAAAACGATGTGAGGGCAGCTCAGGGCCCCTGGCAGCGTGCAGTGCTTAGCCAGCGGCAGCAGACACCGGGACCGACCTCGGTCGAGGCTGCCGATGCCCTGCTCCCCTCCAGCTGCAGCGAACGCCTGCTTTGCAGTAAGGAATAAATGCCATTAATTAGGGGTAATTCCAAGCTGATGAACTGTAGATGGATTAAGCACAGCCCATTTCCTGGTGGCTGCAGGTTTTGAGTTTGCTCGAGAAGGAAAAAGGGGAGGCTAACGGCACTTCGCCTCCGCTTCTGCAGTTGGAACTCACCTAGCAGCCTGCTCACGTAGGACCATCACAAAGCCATCGCCACGGGAAGGTTTTTCCCATTAGGAGGCAGGAGCAGGACTGGAGGGCGGATGAAGGGGGCTGGTGGCTCGTTGTGAGACAGAGGGAGACCGGACCGCAGGCAGTAGCTGGGGACCTGGGCTTCCTGTGGCCTTTCGCTGGTGTTCCGGGTTCAGTGGTTTGATTGCCCTGGGGGTGTCAGAGCTAGCACGGACCCCGGGTTGTTTTGCACATGGAAACACAAAGGCACCTCGTCACACATTAAAATAGTTTATTTTGGTTGCGAATCTGTAATCGTTTCAGAACAAAATGACATCAGTGCCTGGTCACAGATACAAAGGAAAAAAAACAAACCAAACCAAAAATAAAAAAGACAAGTTTGCCAAATAAGTTAATTAATTCCCCCCACTCCTCCCAGTATCAAAAGTGCAAAATAAGTACTTTGTTTTCAGTCCCACTTGTCAGTCTGCGTTAGGGTACGAGCTCCTGGCAGGCTCTGCTCCTGCCATGCTCAGTCAAGGGAAGCGTTTTGGTGCAACCTTTAACTCGGGGCCTTTCCCCTTTGCTGTAAGGACCTTTTGTGTCAGCCCCTGAGCGGGGCTGTTTGCTTGGATATTGCCAAATAGTGCACAGGGACTGAACTGCCTCAATCTTTGGCTTGCAAACCGCCATGTGCATACAACAGAGTAGTGAGTGCATTTTGCTGATGATACATCAAGACGTGGGTTGTCTGCCACTGAGGGCAGCAAGTGAGAAAATGATCTGGGGTTCTCAGCTGGGAGAGGGCAAGCAGACCTCGGGTGTAAGCAGCAGCTGAGAGGCTTCTGAGTGTGCTCTTCTACCAGAAAGCGAGTGCCCAGTGCTCCGGGAGCCACCAAAACTGCCTTAGCGGGTGGCTCGAGAACACTTTGGCATGTGCTGCAGCCCAGGGAGGAAGTTTTTCCACAAGAGTGGCACGTGGGTGCCTCAGCTGCAGCTGAGGTGGTGTGAGCTGGCTGCAAGCAGCAAACAGCAGGGCTACAGTAGCAGAGGGTGGGCTGCTGCAAGGGCTCCTTCAGCACAGCTGTTCCCACTCTAAAAAATAAGGGGTCTGGCATACATGTGTCCCAGAAATTGTACTGTGAAAGCCTCAAGGCCTTTTTTTTTTTTTTTTTTTTTTTTAAACTTGGGCTAGGGCTAAATTCCCTTGCTGTAGCACAACTAGGCACTTTTTTCCTTTAAGTTGCATGTTCAGAATTTTCTTCAGGTTTCTGACTAGCAGAAGAGATGGCAGAAGGGGTTGTTGCTCCTCATTCCCTACCCAAATAGCGTGGACGTGGAGCCTCCCCCTCGCTAGCTTTCCACTTGGCTACAGCCTCGTTCTAGCCACATCCTGCACAGCAACCTTGGGAGAAGTGCAGGAGCGATGGGGTGATGGCTCCAATGACACCCAGCTACACCCTGACACACTGTCCTGCCCCCAGCCCGGCCGCAGCACCATGTCTGTGCCCCGTAGCTCGTTAGCAGGGACAAGACCCCTCCTTCATCTCTTTCCCCTGTTTTAGCACCTCCTTCCTGCAGCAGCCATACTCAAATGAAGCAGCCTCACATGAGGTCAGTTGGGAGCACGGCAGCGTTTATTTGGGAGAACAGCGGGCATGGTGGTGGCTGAAGCGTGCCGGGCTGCTCCCAGCACAGGGCAAATGCGACAAGCCAAGGTCTTGTGCAGCGAGGTAACGCAGGCAGTGGGTTGGCTTGAGCATTCCTGGGTTTCACGTGGGGCCAGCAGCTAGTTCAGGGAATTGGGAATGTGTTCCTAATAACTGCCTGCTCGGGTAAGGTGGGAAGGAGGGCAAGGGTGGGGTGAGCTTTTAGCAAACACCGCGTGCTTGGTGAATTGCTTTGCCCTGCTCCCAGTTCCCAGGGGGGACAGGATGTGGTGCAGAGGGAGCCCAAACCCTGCAGGACTTCGGTCCCGGCCATGGAAGGATACCCTTGGCTTTGTGCTACAGCTGGAAGAGCTGACCCAGTGTGGAAAGTGGCTGTGGGAGCATGGCACAAGCAAAGCCTAAACCGAACCCCATGCCTCATGACTGCTCTAGCTTGACATGGACCTGTGTGTTTAAAAAAGGGAAAAAAAAAAAAAAGTAATGGTAAAACACCACAAAGGAAAGAAAACCAACAAAATCCCAAGGCAGCCTGCATGTTGAGAAACAAAGGTTTGTGGCAGGAAGGAAACGGGCGAGATGCTGAAACATCCTGCACCCACACCTGAAAGAAAAGGAGCCTCACACGTAAGTGACGGGCTGGTGGTACAGCGCTTCTGGGGCAATGTTTCCAGAATACAATCATGGACAAATCAGGTTCCTTGATACAAAGAAAGGTTGGCTTGTACTACAGACGTCAGGGTGGTTGGAAGGAGCCCCGGGTGACTCCCTAGCAGCTAGGTAGAGTTTCTTTTACACATCTACTGGCTCTTAGCAGCGTAGGCCTACAATCTGAGGACACAGTTAAAGTTATGGCTCTAGGATACATAGTCTAAAACTGACAGAAGCAGAAAGGCAACTGGAAAACAATGTGACATTTAAATGGCTCAACACCTTTACAGTATTTACGGCTGTGCAAAACCCCTTTCCCCTCCCTGGTTACGGCTTGGCCGGCGAAGCGGCACGCAGAACTATCACACAAGGAGCGCGACGCATGCAGATCACCTCCAGCCCACGCTGCAGGTGAATGCCAGCTATGGGTCTGCTATGAGGGTGCTTCTCCCGGCCACCCTCGAGGTCACTTACCCAGGGGCTGGCTGGCGGGAGGGTCTGGAGGGTCTTGCCATGCACCATGGGCTAAGCACACCATGGGGAAGCAGGGAGAGAGCCACCACCCGCCCTGCGTAAGCGGCCGCGTCGCCGAGGGCATTCTTTGACCGAGGTGAACCGAGAGGTGGCTCGGGGACGATGTGGTGGGACCAGAGAGGAAAACAGACTTCTTGGCTCTTCGGCAGCACGGGACCTGGACGCGAGGGGAGCTGGGCGGAGGGCGTTTCAGTGCTCTTCGTGGCACTCCCGGACTCGGGACGCGGGGAGGCTTTTCTGGTCGCCGGCCCTCAGAGTTCACCTAAAACCTAAGGTCCATGCGTCACGATTGTTTGCTTGTTCCTGGAGAGAGCTGTCCCTCGGCATCTTCGTAAAAAGCGCGTCTGTTAGGATCTCCTTAAAATCCCTCAGTCTAGTGCAGGCCACGAGGGGATATAGAACCTCTGTAAGGAGCCCTCGAGAAGGCGTTCCATCCAGAAGGACAATTTATGTAATTTGTTTTTAATGGATCTTGATCCTGGGCTGCAGGAGGATTTCCCTCTGGCTTCAGCGTGCAGCGAGGACTCGTAGTCCTCGCCTGCCCCCAGGGTTCCCCCCTCGTCGCCCGACCTGTGAGGCTTAAAGAGGCAGAAGTACTTCTTGTGGCCGTTCAGAGCCAGCACGTAGCCCGTGTAGTCGCGCTCGAGGAAGTGCTTGTCATACTGGTTGGGGATGGGCGCAGCGTCCTGCGCGAACTCCAGCAGGTACTCCAGCCACTCCCGGTGCTTGTCCAGGCTGAGGAAGGAGAAATGAAGAGAGCTGCTCCTGGGGGAAGAGCAGAGAAGCAGGGTGAGCACGGCTCCCAAGGCAGGCTTGAGGTAAGCATTGGGGAGCGAGGGCCAGGACAGACCTGTGTTTCCCCAGCTGTTTTTAACCCACTTCAGCACAGTGACAATTACCCAGGGTGCAGCACTGGCACACTCGGCACATACTGGAACGTGGATACAGGAGATGTGGCAGCACCGCGCCCACCCACCTGCCTTCACCAAGTAGGGATGGGGATAGCCGCTTGTTTTTTGGCAGCTCATCACCGCTAACGGCATTAGAACAGGAACAGAAACCAGGGACAGGGCACCAACCTACCCTGTGAAGGTGTAGACTTCCAGGGCAAACTTCTGGAGGAGGGCAGTTTTGGTGGAGTTGGAGAGGATCAGGACCACGTTCATGTGACCCGGCCTGAGGCGCACCAGGTTACTGTTGTAGTTGATGTCCGTCAGCTCCGTCACCTCAACGAAGCCTTTTTTGGGAACCCTGCTACAAGGAGACAATGACTGAGTGTGACAGGGCCACAAAGGAACAGTAGTAATGAGGGCAGGGAAACAGTGAGCTCGTTCCCCCTGAGTTATGCCGATCCATCGCCAGTAGCTGAAGCCGGTTTAAGCGGCACAGCCCGCAGCGAGGCAGCAGCGTCTCTGCAGGACAGGGAAGAGTGGCTGAATGGAACGAGACCTGGTGTAGAGTCACGGCTTTCCCTGGATTCTCAGAGCCCCAAGCCCAGCTCTGAACAGCTGTTTTCTCTCCCCTGTCAGTGGGAATCACCTGAAGCTCCTGCACTCAGGTTCTTGCTGTCCTTCTCTGCCCGTACCGCCCTCACAACAACTATACTATGCCCACGCAGCTCTGTCACTGCTCTGCTGTGCCCTCCTCTGCCCAATGCTCTCTGTGCTATCTCTTTCCACAGATGCTCCCCAAACGGTAACTCAGCCCAAAAAAAAAAAAAAAACATTTTCAGAGAGAAGAGAGAGAGAACCTGTTACTCTCTTTGCTGAAGCTCGTGTCATTCTTCTCGGTCTTTGCGGTTGTGTCTTCTTTCTCAGAGGGCGGAGAGTCCCTTGTGTCGCTGGAGTCACTGCAAAGGAAGGTTATTTGAGGTTTGTTTATAGGGACCGAGATGCTGCTGGCTGGATCATAAGACCCCCTAGCAGGTTTTGGTTTGCACTCACCTGAAGGCCTGAACAATAACAGTGCCAAAGAGAATGAAGAGCGCAGAGAAGAGCAAGGACAGCAGGGGCATCATCTCTCGCCTGAGGGAAGATTTGCAAACAGCAGTCAGGTTTGCAAACTGCATGGTTTCTGCTTGAATTTGAGTCGCTGTCTACCTCACACAGTACCCTGCAGTTTCCCCAGAAACTGTTTATGTTCAGGGGTCTTAAACACAACCAAGATTCAGAGCACTCTCCCGCCCCACCCAAAAGGAGAAGGACAAAAAGGGATCCATTTTAAAGTCAGGCTATGGTGAAACAGTGAAAAGCAACAAACAACAGGGCAGGCATGTGTTCAGGGGCATGACATCCCCTGGTCAGCTTTGAGGCCAGAGTGCCCAGTACTCGAGGCAGAAGCTAATATGTCGCTGTCGTGTCACCGCTCTTCACCTCAGGCCCAAGGGAATACAGGCACCCGTGGCTTTTGGTACGCTCTCAATGGCTGTTACCCTGAGCCCGGTTCTACTGCCATGCATCTGAACAAGAGAACAGCAATCCTGCTCCCCGCTGACACTCGTGAGCAGCCACTCCATACCAGTTACTGTGAAACAAACTGTCCCAGCAGTCCGAGATATAATCCAGCGTGGAATAGAACCATCGGATGAGGAACATCTGTAGGAGAGAAAGGAGGGGAAAAGCAGGGCAAATGATAAAGCTCTCATCCACAGCGCTGATGAGGCTCCCCACCCCCTGCGCTGCACCCTGGGCCCAAATCAGCCACGAGCTCTTCCTTCCAGGATGGAGAAAGCTTGTAGGGTGTACGTGATTCCCACTCATGAGCACAGCGGAAGTGTCCAAGGAGGCAGCACAGCTGTTAAGCAGCTGGAAATGCCGCGCACTTACAGGAGCAAGCTCATCGTTCAAGTCTGCCAGGACGGTCTCTGAGGCAAGAAGCCCAGGGTCCGTCCTCAGCTGGTCCAGGAGATCCAGAAGGATGAAGTTGTCCTCTCTGCTGCCTTGCCAGGCCTCCTCCAAGGTTTTATAGGCAACCTTCCCCGCGTTGTTGCGCCTCTCCAGAATGACCACCTGGAGAAGCCAACCACATCACACACGTCAGACAGGAAGGCGCTTTTTTCGAGACAGATGCTACGCTTCAAATCCCTGCCAGAGTTAGGAGATGGGTCAAGGTACAGCAGCCTACACAGAGAGATGGGAGTTGGAACGACAGATGAAAAGAAGCAGCGGGAGATAACAAAAATAACACTCACGGCTGATTTTCCGCGGTACTTCTCCTCGTCCAGCAGCAAGGCATCTGCGAATTCCGGCTGCCGATCGCAGTAGATGTGCGCGAACCTCAGCGTGTCTTTTGAGTTGGCCACAGCAAAAGCCAAAAATGCCTCGTAAGCGTCAGCAAACTTATCGCCTTCCCCGGTGAGCAGGACCACGCAGTGCCTAGGCGACACAAGGAGATGGGGGGTGAAGAACTGTTCCGGATGCTGTCCTCTTTCCGCTGAAGAGAACAACCCTGAAGGACGGAAACCCCCACTCCAGGTGTCACCCCACTCCTCGTCCCTTCTCCCTGCCCTCTGCTGCAAGCAGTGCCTGGCAGAGGGACAAAGACTACCACGCTGCAACCTCCACCGCAGTCGTTTCCCTCCTCCCTGTGAGGGCGTTTCATATCTCACACTGAATCGAACAAGAGGCGGCTTTAGAAGCAACCCCAGAGCCTTGGGGGACAGAACGGGTTCCTGAGGAGCCTTACTTTCGCTGACGGTGTGACTTCTTCACGGGGCACAACTCCTGGAACAGCCTCTGGTTGGTGAGTCTGGCCGCCATCAGGAACTTGTTCTGGGAGAGGAAGTCGTCGATGAGCTGCTTCTTCATATCACGTGACTAGTGAGGACAAAGAAAGCAGAAGTTGGTACTGAGTGGGTTGAGGAGAGTTAAAATTGTTCTAAAATTTCTATTTGGAGCCTGAAGAAGGCTGCCAGCCATCACAGTCCTCGCTGACCTCCCCCCCAAGATGCTCTGAGGCCCCAAGAGCAAGAAGTCACCAGCAGCTATCCCCTGCAAAGCTCAGACCCCACCGAGCTCCTCCCTCCTGGGCTTCACTCGCTGCCTCTGCTGAAGCTGGAGGTGCCGCCAAGAGCCAGCACCACTTACTCTGCAACGTGCCATCGACTCCTCATCGCATGCTCGGTCAGAAAACCCTCTGCATCTATTTCACAGGAGCACTCAGAGCCGTACCTGCGCCACGTCAGCGGGCTTGTCGATGTGCTCCTTGAAGATCATCAGGGTCGGCGTGTAGACGTTGATGTTGTACTGGCTGGACAATTCCTCAGTCCCTCTGAGCCCAACGTAGACGTAACCAAAGGACAAGTAGTCTCTGTACGCAAAGGCAGTCAGCTGGGCAGGAAGAAAGCACCAGCACGTGTTACATCAGCGAGTAAAGAACATTTTTTCCCCCAAGCACCCCTGGCAACTGTGCTTCAGGAACACCTCCCGCCGCTAAATGCCATTAGGCACACGCTGCTAGAGGTCAAAGCCATTCTGTTCCCTCGGTGAGCTGCAGAGCCTCAGTGGCTCCACAGCTTTATCGGACACGCGGACATTTTGCGGGGTGTCAGGGGTCTCTCAGGAAACAGGCTTCCCACTAACCCAAAGCAGACTTGCCAACGACATCTCTCAGTACAAATAAAGGCTCGTGCATGCCTCTGCTGCCGGTGACTCCGAAACCTGCCCATGCCTTTATGTGCACTACAAGTACACCCGTGGCAGGACAGAGGCAATACTATCCGGAGGCAACGCTATCCGGAGGCAGCGGTCTGCCCCAGCTCACAGCAGCACCACATTTTCTGGTAGAACAGCAAGTCAAAATCCAGAGGCAGAAATGGCTTTACCTTGTACAATAATGGCACAGCCGGCATGTGATCAAACAGAAGGACATGGGGCTTGTTTTCCTTCTTCCAGTTAGACAGAAAGCGGATGTAGTTTTTATCTGTGATCTTTGAACAGAGTCAGAATGTTAGTTTAACCTTGGAACAGCCAGGCACACGCGGTGCTGTAGGATTGGGCACCTGAATGAGAACTGAGTCTGACAAAGGTGCCCGGGTGTTTCTGAAAGCAGGCTGTGGATTTGGCCTCCCAATGCTCTGAGTGCCCAGCAGGGCCGTACAGTTTCCACACTGAGGAAAACAGTGTTAACAAAGGGCACCCCGAGCTCCATCAGACCTGCTCTGTTTCAGCTGTGGTGGCTGCGTGACCTCCGGGAAGGAGATAAAAGGGAGCTCACAGGGGAAGAGGAGCTGACTGCCAGCCCTCTGTGTGAGAGGAACACCCAGGTGTGCGAGGTAAAAGCACTGCTTTTGGCAGCACTACTCGCAGATGGTACTTCTTTTTGGGGCCAGGACTTGGCTACCCGGAGAGGTGCGATGTGACAGAGGACAGCAGCTCTAGGTTCTGCTGGAAGGTCTGCCCTCGCTGCAGCCCCCCAGGAAGGAGGAGGTGAGGTGGGCAAGGACAGGTGAGAGCACTACAGAGCTGTGGGACTGAGCAAAGCTGGGATATTGCAGCTGCAAGGTTTGTAGCTGCAATTACAGCTCTCAGAGCACCTCGCTTCCCCAGCTGGCTCTCCCCACTTCAGCTCAGGGCTGAATTAAATGCATGAGCCACAGAAACAGCTAAGGAGATCCGACCGTCCTGACAGGGCAGTGACCGGAGCGCGGCGCTGACCTTTTCCACGAGGTTCCCCGGCAGCAGGTTCTCCACGAACTGCCGCAGGTTCTCCCGGATGACAGCGCTGTGGAAGAAGGTTATCTTCCCGTTGATCAGGCCCAGGATGGACGGCGTGCTGTGAGCACCGAGGTGATGGGCCAGGCGCCTCTCGTAGCCGGCGTGGACGACTCCGATGCCCACTCCTGAAAAAGTCGACGTGAAATGTGACCAGTGACCCAAAATCCTGCCCAGACAGCTGAGGCTGAAGACCCCTTCCCCAGTCCAGCACGGGACCTATTTGCGTCACAGTCCCTGCCAGCTCCCTCCTTTCCTCCTACTGCAGTCCCTTGACACTTGCAGCGAAAGCCTGTGGCTTTATCAAGGGAGCACACCCCCTCTCTGGCCTCTCGTGTTCTTCCCGCTGACGGGGCGTGTGCTACAGTAAAAACCTGAAGGAGAAAAAGCTCAGCGAGCAGGGACTGGAGTGCCTGCACTGTGCGTTTTTAGGAACGTGCACGCAAGCAACATCAACACAGAAACCAAGAAAGCAGTGGGTGGAGAGGGCAAGTAGAAACCATCTTGTTGGCACCTAAATAAGTTTGACAGGGTTGATAATTCCCCAAACGTCCCTGGCAGCCCTGTACAGCAGTGGCTTATTCTGCGGGGACCTTGGCTTAGCAAAGCCATCGTCAGCCCCAGCGGCCTCGTCCTTACCCAGAGCCTCCAGTTCCTGGGCGACTTCCTTCCACACAGGCTCGATGTGGATGCAGCTGAAGCACCAGTCCGAGGTGATTTTGATGAGGTAAGGCTTCTTGAAGCTATCTGGCACGATCTCATTGACATAATGGGAAAAATGGAGCAAATACTTCTCGTCGGAGGAGTCGCGTCTCTCCGAATTAAAGGGGAAGTGGAAGAAGGACTCATCGAAGTAGAAGCCCTCGTGGAAGTGGTGGAACTGGCGCGGCTGGTGCTGCGAGTAGCCCTGGCTGTCCCCAGCATCGCCGTAGCGGTCGAAGTTTGCCCTCTTTTCCTCGTTGGAGAGAATCTGGGAAGAAGAAGACATGGGAAAGGCAGCCTGATGCAAAATGGGGACAGCAGAGGGGGAACCGAAGGTGTAATGGTGCCTGAGGGAACAACTGTGGGTGCAGGATGGGCTGCGGGGGACAGCACAGCCTTTTCTGCGCTCCAAAGGGGTAAATAACACAGGGAGCGAACTCACTGCGATGTGCCGGGGCTCAGGGCAGCAAACGAGGGGAGAGGAGCTGGAGGCCAAAGAGCGGGCGCTCTCAAGCGCACAGACCTCTGACTTTGCCCCCCGTGTCCCGTTCGTAGCACGGCTGCTCCCTTCTGGCGCCTGCCCGAGCGCGGGGGGTTCTCCCAGCACAGCGCAACGCGCCCACAAGCTCCGCAGCCAGGCTGCACGCTCCGCGTAGCCGCGCTGAGAGACGCCGGGGCACGACGGGCGGGCGGCAAGCGGTCAGCGCTGCTCCGCGCCGCCCCGGCA
>VXAV01009916.1:63001-81837 GCA_013399715.1 Alectura lathami | reverse complement strand
GTGCTCAGTGTTCTAACTGTAAACCAAATAATAACCAAGGTATGGTGTTATAAGCAAATAGCATGCAAATTGGAGGCTAAAAAGAATTTGTTTATAACAATATTTTTTCTCACAGTTCTTATAATTCACAAATTCACTGTGTATACTCTTTGTTCACCATTGCTGCCAATAGTTTTCTTTCCACACTGGCATCTCAGCTTTGAGACTGAAGTTGTTCTAATCTCTAAACAATCTTGGCTTCATTATGGCCATTGTTTCCCTCCCATGTTTTCAGACACACATACCAAAAGATAGCCATAAATGACCACAGGGCATACATACATTCATGTTCAGTTTCTAAACTGTTTTTATATATCATAGTAAGTACAGTATTAGAATTCTTGTGTTGATTATGAAGCTGAATAATAGTTGCTAGGACCTCTTCACGCCTTAGGAAGAAAGGCAACATTGTGTGTTTATCTTTGATTTAATTAGACATGGACAGTTCAATATTTCTGTAAGGAAAAGGAAGGGACACGGGGCGGGCACAGACAGCAAATCTTAATACCATTGTTGACACTGCACCTGAAGAATTGGAATGGCTCTTTTCCCTTTTTAGTGGATATGACTGGACACAAACTGTATGTCATAAGGACGAGCATTTTACATGTACATTGAACAAGGTTAGCCAAGGGGACATTTGCATATCCTTCCATTGGGCCCCTCCTGCTGCTGTGCATTACTTCTTCAGAGAGGTAACAGCACCGGGTTTTGCTGCTGGTTAATACATTTTACATGTTCAGCCCAACATGGACAGCCAAGATTGCCCCTGTAACGGAAGCTATGGTTTTGTTTCAGGATAACACCTTTTTAGCAGAACGGCCTTCAGCAGATGAATCAACTGTCAGCAATACCTTGCCCTTTGACTTCACCAAACCAGATCCCACTCTAGACAGCGAAGAGTCCAATGACAATGAAATCCGACCAATACCAGAAAATCTGGACTCTGAGGTCAGTTTGATGCCTGAAGCTCCACTTTCCTCAGAGGCTGATGTCACTGCTTTGCCTGATGGGCTGTATTTAGAGGATGGGAATCAGACTCCTCCTTTGGTCACTGCACCAGAGTTAGGGCATGTGGACTCTCTGGAATGGCTTTCAGGCCCCGATTCTTCAGATGGTAAGTTAATGCCATTGACTGACGTTTAAATTTGGATATCAGTGTTTCCTGATACTCACTGAAAGTATAGTTTTCCAAAATGATTTTCAGAAAGGTCTATAAGTTGGATATGTTCCTCTGCTTGTTTTTATCTTTACTGTGTGCACATACCCAAGAACATGACACTATGATAAAACGCCTGTAACAGCTGATAATTCCTGTTTACCCCTCCAGAAAATTGCATATGCGTGATACTTATCATAGAATCATAGAATGGCTTGGGTTGAAAGGGACCTTAAAGATCATCTAGTTCCAACCCCCAACTACTGTAATTGCACAGAAATATTTTTGTATAGGGCATGTTTAAGTGATGCCATGCAGAGAAAACTGATCTCTGAAACAGACTAATTAGCCTAAGTACATGCTACACAGTGATTGCTTTACTGCGAACTTTGCAGTCTTGATTTGGCTCATAGAATACCAGAATGAAAAGTGGAGAGGTCAACAGGAGCCCTTCCGACTTCAGCATGCAAGGGTCAGTCAATATGTATCCAAGGAAATGTGCTGAATACAGATCTACAGACAACAAAATGAACTGTATTTGACTTTTTTCGGTATAAACAAAAACTAGATAGAAACTCATTTTTATTTTTAGAGTTTGAAGATACTGGACTATCTGAAGACTTTCTTCTGCCTTCGAGTCCCCCTTCTCACCTTGTGCCTGAAGAACCTCCATATGCAGATGATTACGCAGCTCCTCTACTTCCTGCACCAACAGTGGCCTCCTCATCAGTCATAGAGACTGATATTAAAGGAACTGTGTCTGCTGAGAAGGAAGAAGTAACTCAGGGTAGTCCTGCAGACAGTAGCAATGCAGACTCTGTGTTGCACAAGTCTGTGGAAGAAAAACTGTTCCCCTTAGAAGTATATCCTGTGGAAGGAGAAACTGATATTTATCTTGGAGATAGAATCATCTATGATGATGGGTCTGGTTCAGCTTTTGATGGTTCAGGAAAAGAAACGGAATCAAGTATTTGGCCTTGGGAAGTAGCAACACTGGAACCAGTGTTCTACCCTGGTCCTGATAGCTGGCTTGATGATGATAATGAGTCTTTGTTAATCAGAACTGAGGATATTCCTGAAGGCCTGATCTTAGATTATATTCTTAACTCTAGGAATAAATTAGATGGTGATCCTTCCAAAGATGAGAATGAAGGTATTGCCAATATAAAAGAAAATTTCCTCGATGAGTCTGAAATATTTGTCTTTCCAGAGACTACAACTAAGCAGATATCTCTGTTACAGACAGGAGAGCCATCATCTGTGGAGCCATTTACACACATGGAAACACCAAGCACGTCTGATTCTTCTTTTGTTAAACCATCCTCTGTTTTGGAGCCATCAGAGGACTATTCCTTTGTAGACATGACAGCTGGAGAAGTCCCTGTCTCACCACACAATACAGCTCTATCTGTTGAAGATAGTCTCCTTACGTCTACAGTAATTCTCAGTATGGAGGAGAGTGCCCTTACATCTACCGTGACGCTCAGCGTGGAACAACCTGAAGACTCCAGTTTAGGTCAGGAGATCGTTTCTGAAGCAGCTGAACATCAAAATGAAGAGAGGCCAATGGCAGAAGAACTGTTCACAGCAGGTCAGTCAGACGTAGCTGAAGCTGCTACAATAGGCTACTTGGACACAAGTTCTTCAGAAACTACTCTGGCTGCAGATGTTTTTGAGGTAGAGACTGACACTTCCACAGAAGAGCAGCAAACCCTAGATTTATCATCGGCAGGCCAAGACACTACATTAGAAATAACGAAACCAGCTGATGTCTGGCCTACTGACACGGCGCTAGAAGAGAGATTAGATCAGATGGTACAAACAGCCACACCAACAGCAGCTCAGGTTTCAATGGCGGTTCCTTCTGTAATAGATCAGGCCACTGTTCCAGAGGGCTTTGCTGTACAAGATGGTGCAGACCATGACACACACGTTTCCATGAGCATGAGCACTGTCGTGAACTCCTTTGTAACTGTGAGCATAACGACAGATGCTGTTGAGCTTCCATCCCATCTCCCTCCTATGGCACCCACAGGGTCATCATCTGTGGTTACCTCAGCAAAGCTGGGAGATGAAACGACGAGAGTCCTGGATGTTTCAGTGAGCCTGGATCATGTGAGCACTGTCAGCTTCTCTCCTGAGCCGAGTGAAGAGGGAAGGAGCATGACTGACAGTCACGTGGAGCTAACCACCCATGCCCAGTCCACAGAGATGGCGGGTGTGGCTTGGCCCACACGTGAAAATCACAATAGCACTCCTGTCCCATCACGATCTCTAGTCGTGTTTTTCAGTCTTCGGGTTACCAACATGATGTTTTCAGAGGACCTGTTCAATAAAAATTCCCCTGAATATAAAGCATTAGAGCAACGCTTCTTGGAACTGGTAAGAATCACTTCTATGCTAAATATCCATTACCATAGCTAGAAATTGTTGGTAAATAACAGCTGGTCTGCTCTCCTTTGCAGAGAGTAACTCAAGGCTGGTGTTTCCAGGTATTGTGTGTCCCTCTAAAAGAAAATGCTGTTTGGAAACACGGGGAGAAGGGGCATGTTTTTTCTTTTTTATTCAGCCAGCAGTCTCTCCAAAGCTGATGGTCTCATTACCATTTTAGCAATACAGGCCAGATGCTCTCCAGAAGTCAGTACAATTACCCCCTTCACTTGCTTCTGGAGTGCTCTGCATTTAGTCTATGGGGAAACAAGAAATAAATAAATTGAGACTGTTGGGAGATAACGCTTCTGCAATACATTCAGCCCACCCTTAGTAAGAGAAAGTATAGGGAAGTAAGGTGTTTGTAAATAGACTGATCTCTTAAATAGCCACTGGCTAGCAAAACAATGGTCATCAAGTTGTAACCTGGAAATCCCCTTCTGACTGTAATGAATATTTTGCAGTTGGAGATGGAGGGGGCAAAGGAGAGAGACAGAGGGGGAGCATGAGGGAAATACCCTTTGAAACGATGAGTATGCCTGGTGCTTAGAGCAAGGCAGAGCACCATGTACATCCTGAGAACTGCGTATCTAAATTGTAGATTAGGAACTGTCTGAAAATTGATATATGGTGGGAAGAGTACTCATGCTCCTTGCAAGCTGCCAGCACGGGCCTCAACTGGGAGAAGTTTTAGTACCCTTGCTGTGGGATTTGGATAAACTTAATCAGACTCCCGCCACTTGATGAAATACCAACTGGCTTGAGTAGAGATTTGAAGATGCAGCTTTTCTGTCTTTGTCCCCTGTGCTGCAGCTGGTGCCATACCTTCAGTCAAATCTAACAGGCTTCCAGAATCTGGAAATCCTGAACTTCAGAAACGGCAGCATTGTGGTGAACAGCCGAATGAAATTTGCCAAACCCGTGCCTCGGAACGTCACCAATGCTGTGTACATGATCCTGGAAGACTTCTGCAACACTGCATATCACACCATGAACCTGGCCATCGATAAATACTCCCTGGATGTGGAATCAGGTAAGGGTGGCAGAGGAATGCAGTTTTATCAAGGAGCAAGGGATTCTGCTTTAAGAACTTAGGATCCCAGCAGCCCAGAGATTGCCCACTGTTTTTCACAATGTGGGCTTTAGAAGGACAAACTCAGAGTTGAACAAAAGTCTGTTAAGCGATGAACACCAAAATGGGACCCAGACTGAGCAAAATATATGGAGGCCCATGTAGGAATATGAGGACAAAACTGGCTTTTGTAATTGCCACTGCACTTTCACTGAGGAGTCAGAGATCAGCAGGAGCAGTGGTGCCCACCTCTCTTGTGCTAACTTTCTTGTGTGGCTTGAACTTTCTCCATCTGAGTATTGCCACAGGTGGTAGCTGATTTAGCTGTGAGGTATCTATACAAATAATGACTGTGGATTTACTCTTATGGTCAGAGCTTGATTGCAGTGAAAAGCAACTGGCCCTCTTAGTTTTCTCAGCTGATACAGAGAAATTTCTTTCCTGTCCAGGTTAGCCAGTGCTTTACCATAAAAGCAACTTGGAAATAGTTCCTGTTTTGAAGTTAAACAACAGTGCTGACCTGCTGACAAATGGTAGATGTTGTTCTGAGGAAGCTCTGCTATAAAGATGGTCTATTTAGCATGAAAAGTCTCATGATATTGATCATTTAATTTTATGCCAGCCCTCTAAAACTTAATGTGCAAGATATCACAAATGCTACAAGCTTGTGTTCCTTGCAGACAAAGGCACCTCACAGTAGACACTGAGTGCCCTAAGTCCCCTTGCCCTTCCCTGCATGCTGCCTAGATTTCCTGTGACAAGAAATACTGGAGAGTGGCTGTGTTTTACTCATTTGCAAAATACTGTTCCAGCGGAGAGAGAACATCTGAGGCACAGTGTGTTCCAGTAAGAAAAAGAACACTTTATACTTGCTTTTTCAATTGGCTTGCTGGGTGGTCTTAGCCATACCACTTCCATGCACTGTGCAGAGAGGAACTCTTCCTAGCGCTTGTTCACCTTAGCAGAACCCTTTGAGACTCAGGAAAGACACATGGCTGGATTTTTGCAGACTATTTCAACTTAGAGGTCATTAGAGAAAATGGCAACAATGCTCTGCCTTGGTTAATGTTGTATTAGTAATATTTTCTGCTCTGTGTGTTCCCAGGTGAGCAAGCAGATCCCTGCAAGTTCCAGGCCTGCAATGAGTTCTCCGAATGCTTGGTGAACCGCTGGAGTGGGGAAGCCGAGTGCGTCTGCTACCCCGGCTACCTGAGCATTGATGGGCTGCCCTGCAACAGCATTTGTGACCTGCAACCAAACTTCTGCCTGAATGACGGCAAGTGCGACATAAGCCCTGGGCAAGGGGCCATCTGTAGGTAGGTCATCTTCTGTTTGGTGCATGTGCTTCCCATATGACAAACCCTTACTGCCTCTTCTGTCCTGGCATTCCATGGGATGTATGCAAAGTTCCCTATGGTAATGTGTTACAGGTGAGATGGAGGCCCCAACAGTAATGTTAGTTTTCTTATGTGAAGTTCAGAAATGAGACAGGAACAGATTTAATAGAGCAGAAATGCAGTAGGTAAAACTACCTAGCAAAAATAGTAGCAATGGAATGTACCGAGTTGTTCATTTTACCTTCTCTAACCTTTGGGGACAGCATTTCTTTCCAGAAGTTTTCTCAAGAAGCAAAGTGTTAGGTACTGTCATAAAACATATACAAGTTGACTCCACCACAAAAATTCAGATTTGAAGGGTATCCTCATACATATTAAGTATGGCTCTTTGTTAAGAAAAAGGTCCTAAAAGTAAAGCATTGGTAACTTGGGAAAAATTATGTATGATTCATATGAAGACCAAGACGCAAGCCCCCTGGTTCAATTTTTTTTTTTTTTTGCTTTCTAAGATTCAGATGTGTTTGAGCAGGATGCCTACGTTTTACAGGTAATTGAAATAGTCTGCTACAAGATACAGATAAATCAATGTACCCTCCAATACTACATTATTTTTTCTTCAACTTTCTAGCACTGTAGCAATGTTTTTAAAAACTAAGTATACCTATCAACAAAAGGCACAATTATTGCAAAGAAAATAAATTAAGCTTACTTAGAACTTTTTAAAAGTCAATCTTAGAGGCCTAGCAGCTAACAGGAGAAATATTTTTTTTGGTCCACTAGGAAAAGGAAACTTTCATGGATGTAGTATAAATTTCAGCATATTTGTATAATAGCGTTAACAAGAAATAGCTAAGTATGTGAGCTCAGGCATGCTCTGGCTGGGATTTATGATGAACCTTTTGAAAAAGAAGTTAAAATATTGGTTACTACTCTCAGAAACTATTTCAGATATTTAGGTCAAAATACTTAGTTTACTGATTTTTTTTTTTTTTTTTTTTTAACTAATAAAGCTCACTGCTGTGAGTGGTTGTAATACCTTACAGTTCCTTGAGGTTTCACAACAACATGCCTCAAACACAGACAATGCAAATACACCATTTTTACTGATATATTTAAAGTCTGTATGAGCTAAAGCTCTCATATTCAGAACCACAGCAAGGCAGAAATAATGGATGCTGGTTAATGGAGCAATTCCAACGATACAGTCTTGGATATACGCCTCTTTCTAGTCATTTATTTTATGTATTTGACTAACCATTGTAGAGTTTACACACTGCAAACATTCTGCTCATTTACACAACTTCATGTGTATTTGCATTACAACAGCATTAAAAAGACTGCTTTCTGCCCTTACAGTTTGATGCATAACCTGCAAGGCTCTATCAGTGTATAAACACCTTCCAGTTGCAGCACATTGCAGGATACTCTAAACAGCAAAAACCAAAGGCTTGTTGCCATCACAGGTGCATTATCCTCTTCTTCTTCTACCCATCCTCACTCAGTTCACCAATGCCAAAAATCACAATAATAATAAAATGTTGGTGCTCAGACTTGCAAAAGCATTTATTTATTAAGGTAGCTTAACTGAGAAGAAATGAAATACATTTATGTTAACCAAAGCTGCAGTTCTTGTTGGCATTTAATTTCCCAGAGTTTTCTTTTCGCAGGTGTCGTGTGGGAGAGAACTGGTGGTACAGAGGGGAGCACTGTGAGGAGTATGTGTCTGAGCCACTAGTCGTGGGCATTGCAATCGCTTCTGTGGCAGGATTCCTTCTGGTAGCGTCTGCTGTCATCTTCTTCTTGGCAAGGACCCTTCGAGACCAGTACACAAAGAGCGACTCCGAGGACTCCCAGGGGTAAATGCAACATCTAATACTGCAAAACACACCTGCACAATAAATAAGGGTGATTCTTTCCCAAGCCTTGTATCACGCAGCTCACCAGCAACAGGGTGTACGCACAGGCTTCCCCGGCCTGTCTGCTGCCGTCCTGGGCTGCAGGGAAGCTGACGGTTTGTTGGTTGCTCCTCCAGGCAGGGTGACAGCCTCTCGTCCATGGAGAATGCCGTTAAGTACAACCCCATGTATGAAAGCGATACCACCGGCTACAGCCATTATTACCGCAGATACCCTCAGCTAACGTCCTACAGCTCCACCAGTGCAGAGACATCCACCGACTACAGCAGTGAAGAGATAAGGCACATCTATGAAAACAGCGAGCTCACTAAGGAGGTAAGTGACCTTGTATTTATAGTGGCATAGAAAAGATCTTGTACAAAATGAGCTTATTGAACAGTTGTAGCCTGAGAGGTGGCCTCAGCCTTTCGCCAGAGTTTGTGCTCCAGATAAATAAGTTTCAGTTATGGCTGCTGCAACTGTTTAAGGGAAGAGAGCAAGCGGGGAAGGAAATCCTTGCTATTAGGTGCATGGAATGGAATGGGTGCACTCTGACTTGCAATGAATTTCATGTGATAAAGGAGCTGACTGCTTAAGTAACTGCATGGGGGCTGGGGCGGTTTGCTTTGGTGGCAGACACAGCCTTTAGCTTTTAATGCCAACTGCTTTATGTGAGAGTTGTTATACAGTGAAAATCTGGAACCTCTAGGCCTTTAATGCAGGGTTTTTGAAGTTTACGTCTTACTATAACCTGCAGGTTAGTTCACGTTGTCCTCCTACCTTGTATGTGCATTATGCACGGTGTACTGAAGGGGAGAAGGGATTTATGTCCAAGAGCAAACCACAAATCCTTAAACAATCATGAGAGGTGTGAATCCAGCCTGCAGCCAGGGTTGTAGGGAAAGTATCTATGAGAGAGAAATGGTTTTGTTAAAGCCTGTTGAAATGCAACATTCCCTCCAAACTCTGGTTTTGATTTAATAGTAAAATACTACTAGGCTCCAAAAATGAAGTGCTCCACTTTTAAAAATAGCATAAAGAATTTTTGTCCTGGACTGTCCAACTTCAAGGTCTTCTCGTTGAAATAGCAAAGCATACGACTTTTATTTTCCAAGAAAAACAAATTGATTATTTCAATAGTACTCCAATTTCTGTTATGTATCTAAAAGTGTCTTTCTTCTGTTGCAGGAAATTCAGGACAGAATTCGAATTATAGAGCTCTACGCTAAAGACCGTCAGTTTGCAGAGTTTGTTAGGCAGCATCAAATGTGAGTGAAATATCTTGTCTGGGTAATTCCTTTGATGTTTTCTATGTAACCTTTGCTGCATTACTATTTTCTTCATCTGAACGGTCTGGAAATGCAGGGGCACTAGAAATTTAGATTTCAGTACTTTCTGAAGAGGCTCAACCCTTCTAAAGTACTTAAAATAATCACTGTCAAAAGTAGAGACCCCGTCAAGCAGCTATGTTAAAAGCAGTGGAGAGGAATCCCACCATTAGTGGGTGTCCTTAAAGCACAAATAGAATCTTCTTAACTCTTCCAGTGTAGCTGCTGTTGCTGGGTGTTGTATTTAAAACAGAAAGCATGTTAAGTGTACCTCCAGTTTGCAAGACTCAGCCACCAAAACGCAGCAGGTCACTAGTACAACGCTCTCAGATACTGTGGGCACGTAATCAGAATACAAAGCTTACAATTCCAAACAGTTAGTTAGCCAACCTGAGCTGCGTGTGCTTCGATGAAAGGTGAGCTATTAAGGAATTAACTGTCAGCATCCCACTCCTATGAGATGTATTCTCACTGCAGCAATCAGCAAATCACAGGTAGCTCTGCTATTTTGAATTACAGTGCAGTGCAATTCCTTGGGATCGGATTAAGGATAGATACAGTAGCAAAACCCTTGTGTTCCAAGATCATCANTTTTTTTTTTTTTTTTTTTTTTTCTAATTGGCAATAACTGCAGTTCACTTTTTTTCCATGTCAGTTGCTCATTTTTTCATCTTGAGACAGATCAGCTTCTAAATTTTCCGCAGCTGGAAAGTAAAAGGGGCTGCCTCATATAAGCCTTGAATCCAAAGTTTGAAAGTTTAATCATTGCTTCTCTGTTTTTCATTTCAGGAAGCTGCTGTAAGAAAAAAAAGAAGTCAGTAGAAAGCATGTGGGAGATAAAGACTACCTTGCTGCCATAGCAACGGGCTCAGATGTAACTGCAAAGTTACTTATAGTCTTAACATTGCATGGATGGATGCAGATGTTTTCTAAATGAATGGCTGAAATGTACAGATGTCTGTTTATCTCAATTACCTCTGGCTTTTCTGCATAAAGCAACATTTTTGAGGTGATCAAACGTGGCAGAGGTTATGAAAGCTCATTTTTCATTAACTCTGAAATGAACAATGAAGTTTGTATACCAAGGCAGAACAAATCTCCTCAGAAAAGAGAAGACACATGCACAAACTACAAATAAAAATGCACCTTTCAAATTCCTGTCTGGCCTTTATCCCCTCACTGAAGTCTCCTGTAGTCAACCCACAGGTATAAAGCACTAGGGGAAAGAACTCTTTTGTTCGCACGTGAATGGCCTGTAGGAGAGAAGCACCGTGCTAGAATGGCGTTAGCGTTATTCTGAAGCATTCCCAGCACCAACACAAACATAACCTCACTGGAAAAGCTGTTATTTTGTGCAGCTGCCTGCTTTAACTTTTGTCACCTGGCGTTAGCAAAACAGAACACAGTACTGAGGCTGCAGCCCTCTGAAATGCTCCCCCCACAGTGTCACCACTCACTTGCAGTGACCATATCTGGCGCCTGAGGAAGGCAGGGCACTACTTCTGCAGTGCAGTGTTGTTAAAGTCATCAGAGCTGGTTCTCCAGCTGTTCCTGGCAGAGACACAAGCAGAGGCACAAAAGATCTTGTATTATACAAATGTTGGGTAAAGCTTAACTAACATGGACGTTGTTGTATGTAGATGATTTGTTGTTAACATGCATTGGTTGTTTGTTGTGTATTTCCTTAACAGAATGGATTTAATTGTTGAATTATTAGAAGGATGAATAGGTTAATGATGAAGTACTGCAGAGGCATTTGTGCCCATATTTTTTAAAATCATATTTAGTGTTTACTCAATGTTGAATGCAGCCAACTCATAGTTAACTTTTCTTTACTGAACCAGGCAATAGCCTGCCATGAACTGTATTTCAAAAATCAGGCTATGGTATTTAAATGTTTTTATTTATGGTATTTAAATATTTGGTAGATGGCAGTAGTTTCTTAAGGGGATGGGAAAAAATGAGACTAATCTCAGCCAGGGTAGAATTTCTCAAGCAGAAGAAGCCAGCCTGAAGCATTTTGAAGCAACTAAGTCGGTATGGGGACCTCACAAGACACTGAATTTGATCTTGAAGTTATGAAGAGAGCTTTGACCACATGCGTACGTGGGAGCTCTCGTCGGTCACAAAACATGTGCTGTTAAGGCATTAACGCAGCAGGCAGGGTCACACTAGCTTCTGCCTGCAAACAAGGCCAAGTTAGTTCTTCACAAAAATAATTGTAGTTCTCTGCCCACACGTGCCAACAGCCTTGTGATACTTTTTAAAGCTCAACGACAGTGAGAATTCCTTGTCTGTAGGCTGCTGTATCTAACCAAGTGAAGATTTCAGTGCAATTCCTCTACAAGTTCTGGTGAACCTCACAGGATCACTTGCAGGGTATCTTCTTGCCCTGAGGGGCAGGGAATGGTTAGCAGAGCCACCAATCTGTCAAAGAAAGGTTTACATAAACCAGTGCAAGTCCAATAGTACAAGACAGCAGAAGGGGATATGGTGCAGCTTAATATTGTTGTGACCAGATGTTGCGAGACAGAGGTCACGCTGTGCTGTGACCCAGGGGTCTTAGAGCAGCGCTGGCCCGGAGTTCCCAAGGCACAGCCCGCTCCCCCCCTGCCCTCCTAGCAGCCATCCCCATGCACTGAGGCCTTGCGAGCCCCACAGCTGCACACCATGCAGAGGTGCTGGCTCAGGGTTGGCACGAACTGTTGGCACTGTGCTTCTGTTCAGCCCCGGGAGCTGGCTTCTGCGCTGCCTCTGCTCAGAGTGCAGCACGGCATGGCAGCCAGGACAAGGCACATCTCAAAGGTGCTCAGGTATCGCTGGGCACACGCTGAGCAGACTCCTGGTTACACTGAGCATGAGGTATTTCAGTGTATATGCGGTGAATCTTTCCTGTACGTGTGTGTTTGTGTGTGTGTGTGTACATATAAACAGAATGGTATCTTATTTTCACTACAATAAAAGACAATTTCCAAAACACATTTTTGAGAAAATTGATGTAGATGAGTTTGATATGAAGAAACAAGGTATCTTAGCCATGAGGACATGTACGCATAGCAGCAGAAAGTATTATTATTGTTATTTTAAACTGGGTTAAGCTGTTGAACTCCCTACTAGCGCAAGTGCCTAATGTAGTTCTATATCACTTGCACAGTGATATACTGAAAATTCATGCTGCAAAGCACAAAGCAATTGTTTGCTTTCTGTTCTGCTCTTTGTCCATTATAAAGCTGTTCTGTCTCTAACCAAAGAATCAAAACATTGTTACTGAGGCGATGTCTTGATGTCTTAAATGACCCCCTCCTCCATCAAGCTTCCTCATGTAAACTCTGATGATGCATGTTAAGTCAGGAAGGACTAAATGAACTTGCTTGCTTTTGATAATTTCCCCATCACAGGCAGAGAGGAAAAAACTCTAAATATCCTAATAAACACAAAACAATCTCTATATACAGATCTGCTGGTACCTGTTACTAGATAATGTGCAGTTTTCACTTGCTGACCGTTGAAAAGCACAGGTGTGAATTACAGATTAATTTAAGAAAATGCATAAAAGCAGTTACTGTCTGCAGAACTCTGCTAGATCCATCAGCTTCTGTGCTGCCCAGCAAGCCCCCAGGCTTGAAACAGATGAGAATACAGCCTTGCACTACAGCACTGCCAGCTGCCCCTTTCACAGAGGCTCTCAGGCACCTAACCACACCTTCTGGACCACGCTGCCTGGTACTGCGAAATCCTCTGGGTGTAAGTTCAGCCTTTAACATGAGCCTTTCACTCACGGTCCTGGTCAGACCTGTGGGAACTGGTGCCTGCTGTGAGGGGCTGCAAAAGGGCTGTGAGAGGACTCTGAGCACTGCTCCACGCAGGTTCTGTGGGCAGCAGGGATGCCAAGGTGCTGCCGCTCCGCAGCAGGGGGACAGTCACCTCATCCTAGAAAAGCAAAACCACAGACAGGCTGACTGCAGCATGCGAGATCCAACAGAGCATTATTTCTATTTAAATATTGGTAGTTATGCACAGCAATGTCACGGTGCTTTCTGGTTACTCGAAGTGCGCTACAACCCAGCAGCAATTCTGCCTCATCTTTTCACTAATTGATCTGGTTTGGGAACAGAAGGCTGGGGTTCTACAGAATGTCCAGCCACTTGCTTTAGTTTCTCAAATGAAAACAATAAATAAATCCAAAGCTATTTCTGGGCCAGTAAAGGAACTTTTTTCATCTGTCATTCCAAGCTGGGAAGTTTTGTTTTTGCTGCATTCAACACTAGTTGGCTCTCCTGCTCCAGATTATGAATGACTCCAGGAATTCCAGTTCAGTTTCCATCCTTTTGGACACCCCCCACCACCACTGCCTTTTACTCTCCCTGCTTCACCCGCTGCACTTTGCAGTGGGAAATGATCTGGCAGCAGGCAGCTCTGGTTGGGGGATGACAGCAGGTTGCAGGACTGAAAATGACAGCTTGCCTGAGGTGCTACAGCTGTCTGGAAGCCAGCTGAACGCCATTTCAAAACCTGTGCTTTTAGTTTTCCTGTGTTTTCTATTCAACATGAAGACAGATTTTCTCTCTCTCTCTTAGAATGAAAAATGCCCCCAGTACTGGAATTTTGTGGAACACATGCCAAGTTTTTTTTTTTTTTTTTAATAAATTCTACTGTCAGCATGTCTAATGGCTACATTAATGTTTTTGTTAAATATATAAGTTGCAGTCAGCTACAATTAAGGCCTGCCCTTTTTCTAAGGAGACCCCCTCACCAGATGTTGTTGTTTTGGTTGTATAAATGACAACAAATACAATCTGTCTTAAATCAAAGGAGGTTGAAATGTTAGCCAAAAGTCTCATATTAAACACAAATCAGAGTTAGTGTTAACTGGAGTTGCGATTGCATCTCCACAGCTGATTACCAGATGGGGAAACTATGCCTTTCTGGAAAGGCTGACCTAGTTTGAACAGAAATGAAAGCAGGAACAGCCATACGTCAAGACTTTATGCGATAATGCGGGTAAGTGACTGCATGACAGAGGGCAAGAGAAGGGGCAGTCTCAGCAGTGCGCACACAAGTGGTCCCGAGAGCAAAAGACTCCATCCCTCACGGGAGACAGATTCAAGGAAACTCACTCAGCTCCACCTTGAGAGGATCACACAGCGATTAAATGACCTAAGGTCTCCGAGAGGGAGGGGGTGCAAAGCGCTTCCAGTAGCAGTGCAGGGCTGGAGTCTCCCAGCGTGACCGGCAGGTAACAGCTGGCTGCGGCTCGCCCTTCACAGCTCCAATCAGCTGCTCAGCAGGGGAGTGGCTGTTGTTCCTTCCCTATTTTCAGGTGGTCTAGTAGGGGGTTTTGGTCCACAAAAATGCTCCATATGGTTCCTCAGTAAGCAAGAGATTGCTGCACAGTGATTTTGTTTTTTTCTTGTGTTGTTTGCTAACCTTCTAGTTAAAATCAGCAGCAGCAGCAACAAAAACCACTTTCCTGCAACTGTTTTTTCGGATTTGCTTTCCACCTGCTCTTCCTAGGCACAGACAGAAACCCACAACCAGCCTCAGTGGGAACACAGAGAGCTAGAGAGCTCCTCCAGGAGGAGTCCTCACTTTGCCCTCCTCCCCACCTCACCAGCATTTATAATGCCAGCTCCTGCTTGCCTGAGTTACAGATGTCACACCAACCAACGAACCCCCAGAGGAATCTCTTTTCCACGCCTGCAGTGGACGTACATGCAGAGAACGACCTTTCAGAAGGTCCAACCTCGTGCATGATGCACACAGCTCCTGATGGAAGCTGTCACGTCTAACGCCAACCCCGAACGCGCCGCGCTAACAGAAAGCAGAATTAGTGAGCAGATGAAAGAGTACGCTGATTCTGGGGCCATGTCTTAAGATACCACGTGACTCCAGTGACTTTTTAAAGGGCAAACCACAGAAGGCTTTTCACTTACCTGCCAAAAAGAAAAAATGAAGCTGCTGGTAAGGCGTATGAAGCAGTCCACAGTCTGCAGGCAGCATAAACCAGTCTCTACAAAGTGATCATTTAGCTGGGAAGGAAAGAAGAAAGAAGGGTTAGGAGCTACACAGTAAATCAAGAGGTTATTCTTTTTACTGTTTTTCCTATATAAGGAAGAAGAGAAATATCCCACAACTGCTCTATCTTGATATGCATTCAAGCTGCTCCTGGGTAAGTATCCCTAATACTGATTTGCAGAGAAGAGGGAGGAACTGACCATTTGCTCTCTGCAACCTGCAGCTGCTATATCCAGAGATAAGTGGGAATGGAGGAACTACCAAACGCATATCTAGCAAAGGTGGTTAGTTTAGACAAGGCCAAAATTTTAATGATGAAGTCAGTGAGGGGTGTGCACAGAGGTTCTGCAGTTCTGCTGCTCAGCACCCATTGGAGAGCTGTCTTATATCAGGTGCCCTCAGCGAACAAACTTGTAAGGCACCAGCTGTTCCTCTCCAGATGCAGCACTACAAACAGTGTTCCACCTCATGACATAAAAGCCTGATTAGCTCTGCTGACCAGTGTGTTCCATAAACATTTAATAAAACTTCCCACTGCTGAGTTGTTCGTGTGCAAAAACAGATGATTTTATAAAATGAAAAGCTTGAGCTGGCAGATCATGGGGGAAAAAAAAAAAAACACACCCACAAGAAACCCCAGCAAAAATAGAAGAGAGATTAATTCCTGTAATACAGACAAATATGTGAATTCTTCAACCCCATCCAGCCCCCACGTGATGCTCTAAGCCCACCAAGAGTCTCACACAGCTGGAGTTACTTCAGCATGTCAAGACTTCTGCTGACCTGCAAGCAGTGCTCACTTCAAAACCTTGCCACTTCCAGCTTTCTTCCCTCTAGTTAGTGGAAAAGATATCACCAGGTTTCAGCTTGGAAGGGCCTGATCTAGAACCTCGTGCCAGTTACTGAAGTGTTCAACCCAGACCACTAACAACAGCAACACTGCACTACATCTGTGTCAAGTGGATCCTGCTTCAGACATCTTTGAGGGAATTGGAAGAAGGGACAAAAGAATGGAAGAAAAACAGACAAAACAAGCTTGGCTACAGGCTGGGTCACCAATGACAAATCAGAAACAAAAGCCTAAGCATAGCTAGAACAGAAAGCAAAGCAGTCTGGTTTGCTCTCCTGTCCCCAAAATCCACCTCTGCTTTCTTTTTCTAAGAAAAAGATGACCATTTCTAAGGACAGGACAAGTGACAGCTGTGTTTTCATAACACCAGTGATGGAAGCATAGTTCCTCAAACTCTGGAGGAAGCCTGGAGGGCCTTTTGCAGTGGAGGAGACGCGGTGCTCTAGGAAACACTCATTTCAGCTTTGTCTCTGTGTGGTATGTGCATTCAAACATCTACTCTGTTCTTCCACATGCAGAGCATGGTACAACTGGTGTTAAAACTGCAACCTACGAAATGAACTGTGGAAGGAAGCAGAGCCAAGGCAAAGCATACCTCCGGGTATGGGGGAGGGAGGGCCGAGGGACAGCTCTTGAGTTTCTTACTGGCGCCAATAGTCACCATCTGAAATCTTTCTACCTTTGCCACATTTTTTCCACTAAGAAATAAAGAAAATGTAAAATCTGTTTCAGTTTTTCTTAGCGTAGGCTGTCCTCCTTTAATTTCCATAACCACCTTCTCTATATTTATTGCCCATTATCCATAATTATGGCATAATCAGACTCCTACTTCCAACCTCCTACCTTGCATGCCATTATGCCAAGACTTGGAGTGGTAGCAGCATCCAGCTACCGCTCCGAACTCAAGTGTCCTTAATTCACAGGCTGAGAACAGAGTATCTTCCTATCAGTCCAGTCATGTCTTCATTTTCAATTTTCTTTAATAAAATACTGTAAGAGCTTTTGCCAAAGCAATGCAGCAAAGGATCTCACCAAGGTACAGGACTGATCTACTGACAGCTATTTAAGATGCTGGAGGTACAAAGCCCTTCTTGTATTCATCTCAGATCAAGGGCAAAGCTGACAGCCTGCATCCCTATACCTGTTGACGTGGGCAGAGATACTGCACTCCCTCCACATTTAGGGTGCCACATAATGACCACGTTAGCCATGTTTATCATCTCATTCTCCATCCCAAGAAGCAAGAAGAGATGTAGGCCTATCAGAGTTACAAGGCTTTCAGCTGACCTCCAGCCAACCAAATCTCATCTGCAACTGTCATCAAAATACAGGCGCTCCTTCCTGCGATAGGGAGGCTTTTCCCATTGTCTCCAGGGCAGACAGAACCACAGAGGCTGGTTTCTGTCCTCTCGCACCAGGGGTCTGCTGAGAGCTTCGTGTGCTTGCTGCACAAACTGGTTCCATGAGTGACTGCTCTGCAGAAGATGTTAGCTACTGGTACAGTCTTTTCTGCTTAAAGGCTGAATAAACACAGTCCTGTTCGAAGTGCCAGCATAAGGTTTTATTTTTTTCTTGCCCCTTGATTTATTTCTCTAAATCAGTCTGGAATGCTTAAACCTATCACTTTAAATAACCAACCTGTCTACTCAGGTACTGGCACATTTCTGAAAAACCTGCGGCAAGGTGTTTCTGAAGACATTAAGCTTCTGGTTCTTTACAAATAAGTGGTATTTACTGATACACTATTATAACATAAAGCATTCTGTAGAAGATGGAGCTGTTCAGCCAAGCTTATGCACTCACATTTGCGCCTAACTGTTCAATATCTGCACGTAAACAGAAGCCGTTTCAGTGGTCATGTAGCTGTGTTAAATGTGTTTCCTCATTACAGTCATACTGAACACACTTCAGCCCCATTTTAGAGGTACTGTATTACCACTAGGGTGCTGTCTGTGACAGGCTGGCTGCCACCCCCCTCTGGACACTTACCAGCCTGCAGAACATCCACCCATTGAACCCTAAGGGCATCCTACAGCTCCAGAGCTGATCATGGGCCAGTCCCAAAATCCTTTAGTCTAGGTGAACTCTTTGAGTGCTGCTCATCTCTCTCTAAAACTGCCAGCCACCCAAGCAGACACCAGGGTCAGTCTTTAATCTCCTCCCTATATCACATGTCACAGAATCTAGTAAGCCCAGCCAGATAGTTCCTTGCCAGCAGTGAAAACGAGCAATGGCCATCATTCACAATAAAGCAGGGTTTTGTACTAATAATGAGGCAGTATCCACCAGAACACACATCACGTCCCCAGTTGCAAACGTATTTGCTGTTTGCCTTTCTGCTGTGGCTGCCAGTACCAGTCCTTACCCACTGCACACTGCAGATGGACTACCGACTCATTTCACATATGCCCCCAACAGATGTCTAAGGGCAGTTACTTTTCCAGTTGGCACTGAGACCCAGGAACACTCATATAAAAAGAACTCAAACCAAATACTCTAAGTTACACCTCATCTAAGCATTGTCCACATAAATAAGCATGGACAGTAATGAAAGGGAGACGTCAACACTAAAAGGTGTTGAAAATTATTTTAGGAATAACAAATGCTTCGGGGATTAACAGTACCATATGGTACCTTTCACATCCAACTTACTGGTACAAATCCAGCTAGAGCAGCGTGGATAAAAACCTTTACCATCTGGTGACTTACTG
>VXAV01009916.1:41676-61200 GCA_013399715.1 Alectura lathami | reverse complement strand
GAGATTCTTCTATATTTTTGTGGCACAGACAGAAGGCAAGGCTGCTTAATTTGAGTCTTGCTTTCAGATATCTTCCCTGTAATTCCTGGCAACCTTCCTGTCTCTTGTCAAAACGCATGGCTTCTCTTTGTCAGCTGTGCACTAATCTAGATTTCCTTCCCATGAAAAAAAAAAAAAAGAAAAAGGAAAAAGAAAAGAAAATGAAATTGCTGGCCACTTGATACACGATAAAATGCAATTACAAGCTGCCTGAAACTAGGCTGATGCCTGAAAAAGAGATAAAGTTACAAATTCTGCTTTGAAGGCGAGCGTAGAATATTGTTATGGGCTTGCACTGCTCTAACAAAAGGTAAACCAGGACTATAGAGCTCCTGGAGGTGCCTGGGACTCTGTGTCATCCCCACAATTCTGTACCTGCCTGGCAGACCACACAGTCAATTTTCTGTATGAACACTATTGCTATTTACTAATCTATTTCTTCAGTATTTTACAGTGTTTGTTTAGCCTCTAGTTGAGATTCCTGCCAATGCTACCAACTATCAGCATATCTGAGGAAATCAGACTCCCTAGACCAGTATTCTCCTTTTCTGAGGAGAGAAAGGAAAGTGGGAGAGAGGAAAATATTTTTACACATACGTTTACATGCAAATTGAGGCTGAAACCTCATCTTTCTCAGTAAGTGGAAACAAAGCCTGAAGTACTGCAGAACTCCTTCAATAAGAACTGAAAGATATGGATACAAGTGTGCCTAGACGTCATGTGTACAGTTAATCCTTTCAGCTCACTCTCCACGTATGGGGGTGGTGGGGTAGGGAGAAAAATAAATATAATCAAAGCTTGAATGCAGATTTTCTTTTCTGTGAGATGCAACTGCAGCCAGCTAACTGCAGACTTTAGAGCTAGCTATAGGATGTACTAGAAAGTGTTCACAGAAGAAGGGAGAGGGAAGATAATAGTATCTTGACTGTCATTTTCCCGGGCCTTTGTTCTCTCCTCTAGTTTTCTCAACTTCTCCCACACTGTAGCCACATTTCTTATATTAGAAGTGTAATTTTTGCCCCCCATAAGATGGGACTTGCATATGTTCTGTACACTGAATGGCACCTGACAGAATTTTCTCACATCCCAGCTCAGGTGTCCCAACTTTAAATCCTACTATGTCCTCTCACATCTAGTTGCCCTTCCTTGATCACCCTCTCACAGCCCAAGTTCCACAGCCTGAGCTAATTACTGAAGAGGAGGACTGAAAGGTGGCCAGCTTGCCACATATCTGTAACAAGAGAAGCTGTCTGAAAGCGGGGGTGTCTTCATCTTGCATACAAAGGCGTTTAACAAGATCCAGTGACCAGATGGTGAACTTAGAAACTGAACAACAAACGAGAAGTCACTTCTGCTGTGTTTAATCGCGCAGTGGTTCGGGACGGATTGCTCAGATCCCGGACTCACTCCCACTTGGAGTGCTCAAGCCTAGATACTCACATATTCCACCCCCCTTCCTGAGAAGGGACACCTGAACTTAACTTCCAAGGGAACAATGTGATGGCCACTCATGAAGGCATCTGGCAGCAGAGCCTTTTGACATGAGCATGTGACATCCATTCTTATCCTCATCTGCACCTCTGATTCAGTTGACCACACAGAAGCAACACACTCCTTTACCCTTCCCTGTCCATCCCCACCTGTTTTCAGCAGTTCTGGCTTCCATTCCTTACACACCACCATAATATAGATAAGCCCTAGAGTACAGAAACAACTTTATAAAACCAACTTTACCAAGCATAAAAATCAGGGTCTCTCAGTAATACACACACACAGCTATTCCACCCAGCAACTTTGCACCATAAAGTTCTCTGAAACAGAGAAGAAAATGAGGATCAAAACTACTGAAATTTAGTAGCACCACACATATACACGTTATGCTGGAAGTTTCCCCAGCAGATTAGATTCTTACTTCTGTAAGGTTCAATGGGGCCTTCCTCCCTCAAAAACTGTACTTCCTCACATGCTTCAAGTCCCCTTTCCAATCAGCTCTTTGAACCACTTTTGATTACAATTCCTTACTCCACCCCTGCGAACAGACATGAGTGGTATTTCCAGCTATTCACTCTGATGGAAATCCAAAAAATGAAAACTTGTGAGTTGCTGCTGACCTAACAAACAAACAAACCCCAAAAAACTCAACCAACTCCACATCACCAAAAAAACACCTTACCCAAACCACAGTAAGAAATGGAAATTTGACTTGTGACAACATGGAGAACTACATGCCTTTCCCAGTGATATGCAACACACACACATACACACACAGTTCTCATATTGTTATCTCTGGCCTTGCACATTTAGATTTGAGAATAATGTTAAATTTTTGACCTTTTAAAAAAAAATCAATCAAACCAAAAAAACAATGGTTTTGTAACTAAGCAGAGAACCTTTGGGGTATAGTCCTAGCTGTCACAGTCTCTCTAGGGCAAGTTACTGAATTCCTAAATAAATGGAAGTCTGAAGTACCTGGTTCTTCACCACTACAATCAACAGGAGCATTCTGCTCTGAGCATTCATGAAAGGACGAGCAATTCAGAGCTGACCGCCTGTTTTCTGATATATTAATTTCGCTCCTCTAATAATCAGACAGGCATAACATTGGTGCCTCATCTGGGTGCTGAAAAGCACAACTAAATGCAGAAGTTGTACAACTGAATTTCAGGAAAAGAGCAAACTTTAAACCCAACAAATCTAGCCAACAGTAAACATGAAGCAAAGCAGAGAAACACCTCAAACTGCAACTGTGGAGGATAAACAAAGGTTTATGGAAGATTCTGCTTTGTGAGATACCTCTCTTCTATGCAACATCTATAAAATTCTCTACAATTTATTTTGTTCACCTACATACATAGGTACTTCACCTTGTGTCTCATTAACCATGGTGTCAGCCAGCAAGTGGTATAACTAAAAGCTCTCTTGAAAACTGCATGCTGAGCCTGTAAGGCAATGCCAGTGAAAGACCTCATTAGAAAGAATAAAGGAGAAAACTTGGTCAAACTTCACCACAATTTTCATTTATCCTTTAAGAACAACCAGGAGAGCAGATGGTATACCATTCCTGTGAAGCTTCTGAGAGAGTTGATCCTTTTATTTAAGAGTCTTATCTTCTGTCAGCCCTCTGTTTGGGAAATGGCATACTGCAAGGTTTCCCCTTATTACCAGAATGCCTGGAAATATTTAAGCTTTCCTGTCAGCCAGATGAGCCCCTTTATCCCATCTGGCGACAAACCTTGGATAAAAATAGGCTGCCATCTGACTAGACAACTGTCAGACAAAGACGCATAGGCTGGAATGCAACTGATGTGACGATTATTCGATCAGCTGATGGCTTTCCACCAACACCATATGGCTGCTGGGAAAGCATGAGACTTCTTTCAACAGTGCTCTTTAATAAGAAATAAACCCGATCTTACAAGGTGACTTGTTGCCTTAACTCTTCTCCATGTGCCCTGTGTAGAGGGTCTCCTGCTATTTTCTCTTTGCCATTTCTGCTTTTCTCTCCCCTTTCAGTTTTTGGGACAGAAGGGAAAGATAACAGACTGGAGAACAAATGTACTTCATTGATAGTGCATACTAGTTGGGCACAGGGGAAGAACAACTGTTGGCTATTATGAAACTAATAGGACTAATACAGATCAGTCTTTATGATAATAAAGTATTTAATGGTGCTTTAACAGTAGTATGAGTGTTTTGATTTTATGGACAGACAATTATTCTTGTAAGTTAAAAATAATTCATATACATCACTAAAATAAGCTAAAGAGAGTCAATAAAGTAACTGAAGTGAAAAGACTCCTCCTTTCTGGTCTACATACACTTCCTCAGTTTAGTCTTTTGAATTGACTAACCCTGAAGAAAGAAGTTAAAGCAACTCCGCTAACATGAAGCTTTAACCCGTTTTTGTTACTTCATGTTGAATGAAAAAAATCTGTGGTAGCTTAGAATTCCCTGAATTTACAACTATCACTTTCTAGTCATTTTAATCATAATCTGAGAAAATTTTAATGCATATATATACACACAGCACAACTCACAGAAGTTATGCTTCACTACCTGAAGCCCACATTTTGGCCTGGGGATATTAGAAAAGGAATGCCTCAATAATTTTCTCTCAAGAATTGCATTTTGTTGCCTAAACATGGAAAATCTGTAAAGCTTGAATGTATGCATTAAGAAAAGAAAGAAATAGACTCAAGCCATAGCACAAATGAGAACTTCCTATTTCTCAAATAGGATCTTCTAATCTGTTAGAAGGAAGGACATTTCAGGATTACTGCAGTATGTACTTTCCATGATCTGGGAGCCTCCTGCTCACCCATATGCTGCTTCTCACTTTATTTGCAGCAAGAAACATTCATCCTGCTTGTAGGACTGCATGCAGTCAAACTGAATTACTTCATCTGTGCTGATGAGGATCAAATGAACATGTAGGGTCAAAACAACTGCAAAAGTTGAGCTAATTATAGCAGGGGTAAGAGATTAAAGCTGGCATGCTGGACTTGAGCTGCAAGTGTATAAATTGTGAGGATTTATTGCAACACAAATGCAGACAGGAGAACTTGTGCTGCAACAGCTTTCTCGTCCAAGAACATAACATATGTGAACCATTGACTGTAATATGTTCTCAGCCCTCAGCAGCATGGGTAAGAGCCTGTCCTAAAGCAGTTTTTTTTTTCTTTTAGTATGTGTCCATGCCAAGACATTAGTATGACGAAGAATTCTATAATACCTTTTTTTTTTTTTTTCCATTTAAAAAATGACTCCCATCGTTAAGCATGACCCATTTTTATTATTCCAAGACACTTTTATGAGTCTCAAATGGTATTTTTACATATTCAAGGGTAATAAAAGGATTTTTATTCACCTGACTTTTCACTACACTCGTACTGCACTACAAAGCACAACGCAGATACACCTGGGCCGGCCCTTCTGGCCAACGTAAGGCTGTACCTTCCCAAATGGGGCTGAACTCAGAGGCAACACACTGCACGTCAGCAATCCCTAACACCTGGAGCTTACTAACAGCGCGCTGACGTAACGACAGCGCATCCAGCTCCAGGACAAGTACAGTCTCCAGCTGTTTGGGTACATTGTGCCCCACAAGATGATAGTCTCCCACATGGAGTGCCAGGCCTGGCTCAGCTCAGCAGCAGTTCTCCATCATACCCCTACTTGAAAGTCTGTGGCGATAAGGTACAGGAATGAATGGAAGCCTAGTGCTTCAGGTTTTAAACCAATCCCCAGGATTAGGGATTAAAAGCACAGACTTTCAGGGCAAAGCAAACAATCTATTCTGGCGAGTTAAGACTTGAGGTGAAGATGTGAGAAAAGAATATTGGTTTCTGAAGGTGTTACAATACTGGGAAATTTCTTCAGACACTATTCAGTTACACACAGGCACTAAGACTTCAGAAATACCTTTGCCATGGAGCGTGTTGTAGAGAAAAGAGGGAAGTCCTGTTCCCTCTCTTTCTCTTAGGGACTCCTTCATTTCTTTTGCTCCCTGTGTTTCAACTTTCAACTAACTCACCTCCCTACAATGCTGGATGCTTAATTCTCACAACCACCATGGTTCTCGCTGCCTTCCTCTTCCAAAATTGCCAGTTACGCAGGAGTAAAAGCCTTGGCTCCAAATTCTGTTCCAGGCTTTACTGTATCAGCTTCCGCCTTCTGGAATTTCTAAGCTCTAAAATCTCCCACAATAAGGTGAAGAGCCTTTGCTTCATCCTCATTGACCTTAATCATGCCGCAGCAGAATGTTTTTTTTTTTGTTTGTTTTTTGAAACAGAACAAAAAGTGTTTAGCTCACACTCTAGTAAGCAGTATCTTGTTCTCCCCACAATATTGTGAAGCCCATTGACCCCAGTCAGATCTATCCTTTTTGACAGCCTGTAAAACATGTAACCACTAACATCTTCTCCCCATAAAAAGACATCTGCCTCTGTTACCTCCTGCTTTTGTCTCTTAGAATCAACTGAGTTACCCACCACTCTCCCACTTTGCTCACTTTTTATGAGAATTTTCTCAGTGAGTTGTAGAAAGACTGCTTAGATCAAGGTGCATTTGTTCTGGTTACACTAAGAGGAAGAAAAAAAAAAAATCAGAACAATAGAACTTCAAGGATCCCCTGCTTTCATTGCCCCTTTCCCCCCCCCCCCCCCCCCCCCCACAGTGAGTAACGCTCACCCACTCTGTGAGTTAATGACAATAAAATGTTTGATAACTTACAAGCACAACACCAAGAAACACTCCTCACACTGCTGTATGAAAGTCAGTTGCACAAGTGTTCAGCCAACACGTAAACACGAGAGGATGCAGCCCACTGTAAGGGGCATAGAAGTCAAAGGAAGGACAGAGTTACTTTAATATAGGATTGTCAGATGTTGTGCCAGTATACTTAGCAGTTTTGACCTACAAAGCCCTAAATGAACAGTGACTACTCTGGAGTAGTCAGACAATGTGTTACTGACATCACTACAAAATATCGGGCAGGGAACTCCTGCATTGCTACTAGCTCAACAGATTAAAACAAGGCCTTTTAAACTTGGTTTTGTCTCCTAATTTAAGATTAAAAATAAGAAAGGCTGGAGTGGCAAGCACTTGGGTGTACTGATATTAACATATAATATTAATATGTGCATTGTTGCACTGCTATTGCACCATTGGCTTTTAGTTTACTTCTAGCACAATTTCTGTTACAACAACTGCTTGCTTTCACATTGTGTGTCTATATAGATCAAAGTACCACAAACACAAGGATATCAGACAAAAACTTATTAAAAAGAAATGCACACCTGTCAACCATGCAAAAGACTGCTACCTCCCAGTTTGCCCAGACCTGTCCATGCATTCCTGCGTACCACGGGGCTGCATCTCACACTGGCCACCTCCAAACCGGGGACATTCTCTAGGTGACCTCTGCTAGGAGCAGACCACGTGCTGGAGACGTTTAACGAATGCTTCGATTACCTTTGAAACCCAAACCCCACGCACACAGAGGTGCCGCCCTCGGCACCCCCGGGTTCAGCCCTAGCGGCAGGTATGCCTGCAAACGGCAGCGGGCGAGCAGGACTCCCCCGGCNCTGCAGCCGCCAGGGGCCGGCAGAGGCGCACGGCGGGGCGAGGCCCCGGCCCTCCTCTCTTCCTCCTCCTCCTCCTCCTTCTTCCCCCTCCCGCACGTAGCGGCTGCCTGGGGAGCTCTCCGCTCTCCCTCGGCCGCTGGGCTGGAGAAGCGTTTCCAGGGAGAAGTATGGCATCTGCTGCATCACCTAAACAACAGAGTGCTAACAGACTGATTCTGTAGCGAGGCCTTTTGATAAGTATTTGCACATAAATCTAAAACTAGTACATATTTAATAATTTGCTATCAAGTCATGCTTTCATTGGAGTCAAAGCATCAATCCATCCAGCTCCCTATTCCCACCTCCAGAACAAAGTTCTTCTTCATGAAAATCTTTTGGTGCCAAGTATTTTATGACATTGAGCTCCAGAGTTGATTTGAACGTGGTAAAAATGGGAACCCACTGGAAGCGTGCTGGTTGTGTTTGACTAGAAGTCCTTGCAATTGTGTTCATAGAGACATGCAAACTCATTACCTGTCCTCCTTCAACAGTGGCCAGTTTCATACATTTCTGAAAGTTGCCCACTTCTGGGAAGTTTGCATTTCTGTTTCTTCACAATATTTTCATTCTTCCAAGCCTTAGTACTCTTCTATCCCCATTATTTAATAGCCATTGTTTCTCTGCACCTGTGACAGAATTGTATGTGCTTCTCTCTACCTGTGCAAAAAGCACATCAAGTACTGCTGCTCACACAGATGAGCCCGTGGTCTGTAACAGACTCTGAGACAAAATGGAAAATACTCCACACAAAAAAAAAAAAAAAAAAAAAAAGAGCTTCTCAGTGAACTTCAGTTGGTGAATGTCCGTCCACCTATGACAATCTAGTTGAAAGAAGTGCTGTCAGAAGTAAATACATGCAAACTCACCTCAAATGAAATTTTACAAGGGCCTATCACCTGCGTGTATTACTTTGTAAAAATAAAGCTCATTGGTAGCAGCAAGATAGCTGAAAAAATAAAAATAATTTTAGATTTCTTTTTTTTTTTTTTTTTTTTTAATTTCCCTTGCAAGGCAGGAAATGTTCTTGCATATCCCAAAACTTTCAATTCCTTTTGCGCAAGCTGTGGTATTGGACAAATGGCAGCAAAACCTTAGCTCCTTTGCTGATCCACAAAAATGAGAGGGCAGCTGCTCCTGCCACTGAATACCATGATTTCTGAACTCTTTCAGTGAAACCAGAACAGAAGACAAGTTTATAAAACATCCCATACTCAGTCCTTATTAACCCTTACTTCTTGTGTTATGAGAGAGAATTAACTTGATGTCACTCAGTTTTATAGATCTCTACTGTATTCCCTCTCAGTCCTGTCTTTTGAAGACATCATCCAAGCTGTCACAGAGAAGGATGAGGAGCAGTGACACCAAATAAATGAAAGTTGTATCTTAGTTGTGCCAGTTAACCTGGTCCAACTTGAGCTTCATATTTAGAGCTAAATTTTCACTGCATTACCTTTCTTTTGGAAGCCTGGTCACTTACAGGGTATGTCTTCCAAGGGCTAAATTCATTCTGTATGTTAAATCTTGGATGAGAGCCCTAATGACATCAGTTCAAATCAGAAAGTATCACTTAACTGCAAAAAAACTTACAGGGAAAGGTGGAATGCTCTAAGATTAATACCACAAGGGCATTGAAATTGAACGAGTTAGAGCAGAGTAGCCATGTCCCAACACTAGCAAAAAGAGTGGTTTGAGTTCAGACCCTGGATTCTATAGAGAGAACGTCATGCTTTTCAGGTCCACATTGCAAGCCAGCACCATGCTAATGTGCCTGTGTGGCCCGAGATGCTATAACCTGCATCTCAGAGACTGTGCTAGCTGAGGTTCGTCCCTGCACTGCATGGCTTCCGCTCAGAGCTGGCCAGCATCCATCTGGCTCAAGGCACACACAGAGCAAGCTTGTGTCTGCCTGCTAAACACCATGCAAATGACCCCTTACTTTACAGTTCTGGTATGAAAGGCACTGTCCAAGAGCACATGATGAATAGAATGCAATCACAAAGTAAAAACAGAGATAGTATAGGTAAAGGTTTCAAGATAGCCTATATATATGTATATATATATATATATATATCAGCTGAACTGTATTCATGTAGGTGGACTGATGGGAATATGCAATACGGTACATCATATTCTACTATTATGTTGCACATTATGACTCTGGTTGAAATTTTATAAAGTGGCTGTTAGAATGAAATCTAACCTCTACATAAACTGCAATTAATCGCCTAGGGCACCTGTGGTTGACCAGAATTTAGAGGCTTAGATACCTAAAATGTGAGCAATGCTGTTTGAGAGCTAACTAAAGCCAGGCATCTGTCTAGCATGCTGGCATGTTGCTAGAATTTGGCTGACGTTCTGTACTCCATGGAAAATATCAACTCCACTAGCATGCATACAGCCCAGCTTCAGATGTAAACACACTTCTATTTCATTAGCTACTCACCAGCTAAGAGTAAGGAGAAAGACAAGTTGCTGGGGACTGTATTTAATATTTTATTTCATTAATCTTTATTACCAGCCCCCCACACTTTCCAAAAATATGCAGGATTTTACCTAAAAAGGTAACTGTGTTGAAAACTGTGCTGCCAGCTTGCATCTTTTAACAATTAGCATCTCACTTTGAACGTAAGCAGCTTAGTCTCAGCTTACACAGGAAGTCTGTTCCAGGTCTAAGAACTTTGAGAATCTCCAACTTTCTTCCAGCCTCACCCCACCTCTCACTCAACATAAAAAACAAAACTGAGAATTGACCTTGACAGTAGGCTAAATAGCCTTTTCCAGATTTTATAGAACTACTTTTTTCAGACTGGTTAAGGACAGAGCAGAAAGTCAAGCAAGTGATAAGGAACTGACAACAAAACTACAGTCTATAACTTTTTTTTTTTTTTTTTTCCCCCCTTGCAGTAGTTGGGGGACTTAGCTGAGAGGTACACTGCCCCTCTCTCTGTCGTGGTTTAACATCAGTAGGTAGCTCAGCACCACCATGCTGCTTTTTCACTGTCTCCTTCAAGGGACAGGAGACAAAATACAATGAAGCAAACCTTGTGGGTTGAGATAAGGACAGGGAGATCACTTACCGATCACCACAATGAGCAGAAGTCACTCATCATAAGGAAAATTAATAAAGTTTATTGCCTATTGCTAACTGCCTGCTGCACCATAGACTCCTCCATGGCTGCACGTGGAGATCTGCTCCACGTGGTGGCCATGGGTTGCAGGGGAACAGCCTGCTCCACCACAAGCCTCTCCTGGGCTGCAGGGAGCTTCTGCTCCACACCTGGAGCACCTCCTGCCACAAGGACCTCGGTACCTGCAGGGCTGTTTCACATTTCCTCACTCTTCTCTCCCAGCTGCTGTTGTGCAGCTGTTTTCCCCTTCCTTAATTCTGCTATCCCAGAGCACACCCAGGGTTGCTCACGGCTCAGCTCTGGAAGCAGCAGGGCCCTTTTGGGACTGGTTTCTGAGCTCTTCTCACAGAGGCAACCACTGCAGTCCCCACACCACCAAAACCTTGCCACATAAACCAATGCACCCTCCATTGACAAAACAATTACCAACACAGTCCTCAGACACAAATATCCCCACAGAGAAGTGCCCGAGCTGATGTTCTGAATTACTAACCAGAAATTACTTCATATGTTTGGTCAACAAGGACAGCTTACTGAGTAACCTGCCACTCCTCTCTACAACAAAGCTACTCCCTTGCCCAGCCTGGGCTACAGTCTTAAGAGCCCCATTGCTTATTCCCTTCTCACTCTTTGGAACCCGTGCTGGCTCTTTAGAAACACACCACATTCCAGTCAGAGTTGCTATCCTTACCAAGGCTGCAGGTCATGTTACTGCAGGGACCCTTTCCTGACAAGATGCCAGTCATCAGAGCACAAGTGCCTGCTTACATTCCTTGTTTCTCTTCCTTTGCAAAGATAAGCTGTAGGACACAACTTACTGCTGTGTAACTGAATCAGTGCTGGGGTGAGAGAGGTCTATTCCACTTCAAATCGTAATGAAGAGCAACAAACTTGTGCCTTGTCGAGATACAAAAGTGACAGGTCAGATAGAAAAATACTCAAGACCAAGAACTAGCCATCTTTTCTACAAAAACATCCAGTACGCAGAAAAACCCCTACCACCACCCTTGACCAGTTATTCACTTTCCTACAAAATGCTGTTGAGGTAGGCAGCTAAAGCACTCCCAGATGTAACACAACTGGTCTCAGTTAGAATTTGTTGCCTGTGTCGAAGAGTCAGAAGACTGAGAAACTGGACTCTGCGTAGTACTGTATTTCTTTTCACCTCATGTCTAGCTTTTCTACGTTGGCCATGACACCAGTTTGGCATTACTATATTTATCAGCTTTCAGAATAGCATAAGATTTATGGACAGAAAATATTCTCTCCAGTCCAAAACTGGAAAAAAAGAATAGCAATGCAGCTCAGGCAGGGTCAACGAGCAACTATGTCTTGCTAATCTGAACAGGCTAGCTTGTTAAAATGGCACAGAGAAGTTTATTCAGCATGTGCTGAGTACACCATGCCAACACCAATCCAAGTCCACCTGTTATGGATAAACTATTCCTCTATTAAATATTATAAACCTTTCCCAGTGCTTAGCCTGGCAAGAAGAATGTATCGGTATAGTATGAACTGGAAATTTTCCACCTATTTTATAGCAGTAGTCAGGCTCCTCCTCTGAATTTAGTGCTGTATATATAATTTGCTCAAGAGGAATGTGGAGAGTTTTGTTTAGTAAGGCTTTTTCATTAAAAATTGACAAAGTCAAAAACTTTCCAAGTCTCTTTAATTAATTTTTTTCTTTTATTCTTTTTATATAAAAATAGCACACAGACATCTTTGGAAAGGGCAATCAAGGACACAGTCTATTTTGACTAAAACTGTAAAAAGAATATATTATTTATCATGCACCTATCACAGCAGCATCTGAATACTAAGAAGTTTAGCAGACAGGCTTTAAAGGCAAATAAACAGAAAGGATAATTTACATTCCTCTCTTAGGCATGCCATTTGGATGTACTACTCTCTTTCCCCTCTCCCACAGATGTTAAGAAAGTAACTGCAGAGAAATCTCAAGTCCAGCTACTCCAGCAGTTCAGGATAATAAGCCTTCTGCATGATTTATTCTGTTCAAATGCAATGCTCACCAATCATCATGCTATATGTGAAATGAATTCCAGATTGTTTGCCCCGCAATGGGAGGCAGGGCAAGCCAGCTGTATCTGATCTCAGTATTTAAATCATTTTCTTCCTTGTAGATAGGAAACAAAAATGAGAACTACAAAATCTGAATTTAGTTCGCATTAAAATTCTTGAAGTGGTGGCTCTGGGAGAGAACTGCTAGAGCTTAATACAGCCAACCCAAACAAAAAACTATATTTAAATCTTGGTTGGTGTTTAAAAAAAAAAAAAAAAAAAAAAAAAAAAAAAAAAGAAATCCTGTCTGGTCTGAACAGGATCAGTGTCTTTTCTAAACTAGAATAGTATTCTGGAAGCCAAACTACTTTCTGATCGACATACCACACCAAGTGTGGTCAAATAAATATGGAAATGGTCTGTTTTATCTGGAATCTTGGCTGACCATGGCCAGCATTAGAAAAACAGCAAAAGACAAAAGAAATCTCACATTTCAGAAACCAAATCTTGGAAATATTTCAGTAAAATCTGGACCTAGAAATAAAGAACAGCAAAATCCCCACAAATATACAGAGATCCCTGGTTGCTCTGAGTCCTGTACACAATCACTATTTCAGAAAAAAAAAAAGCTAGCTGCAGAGGTACACTCACAGCTGTGTAAGTGTGAGGTAGCTACTATACCGAATAAGAATAAAATTTATTCCTGATAAATCCGAATGACTTACGAGAATGACATTCTATTATGGCAGTCCATAAGTCTGAAAAATGAACACGATTATTGCCCCCAAAGTAATTTGCTGCTGTAATAGCTCCCATCAGTTTCTATGAACAGACTTAAATAAAATTCACCCTCTATAGAGCTGTGTTAAATCCAATTTTAAGATGGCTAATATCTTAGCATGATCTGTTTTGTTTATATTATTTGAAAGTGTCAAACAGGGTGGCTGTCTTTGGAAATTACACAGGGGATAACATCTGTTAGTGTTGCTGTTCCAGTAAAAGTCATGGCCAGTCCTGTTCAGATATATAAAGAAGTAACTCCAAACCAAGTTCATGCATTGCATTAAAGCTTACTGGAATCCTTAAGCCAATTTTCAATTTGAAAATGAAAGTTACAGCTAGAAAATTCTGCTGTTGTAAATGCATTGATCACCTACGCAATAACAACTAAGCATACACTTACATATTACAAACTGTCCAAAATCTTAACCAAGCACCCACTCAAAAGCCTGTATGATGGAGCCAAAACACACAGTCCACAAACAACAACAACAGCATATAAGGTGTCTGGCACCTCAAGTCAAACAGCTAATATGCTGAGATCATGCTGACCAGGCTGCCTAATTGCTTCCCTGTGTTTCTCTCCCTCTTCCCCAAATCCACACTTTGTCCTAAGCCTAGTCTACCTCTTAACAAGCTTTACAAGCATAGTAGCTGGGTATGCCACTGAAACCTCTAGTGTACTTTCCACAGTAGGAATACAATCATGTTTCTGTCACTAGTTTTCATTCTAGTTCAACATCTGTAGAAGGAAATAAATAACAAACTCATAAAAAGGTAATGAGTTCAAGTGGTGGAGCCAGGAATTATTTTCAAAGCCACATTTTGCATGAATATAAGCAGGAAAAGATTTGCATCTCTCAGTCTGAGAATAGGTGGTCTAGTAACTAAGACAAGTTCAGAAGAGCCTTAGAGAAAAACATCTGTGCAGGTGAATTAGGATATGGTGTATGGTAAAGGAAAGAACTGACAGTATTTAAATGCAAATTAGACAATTGTTCAATCCAAAGTCATTAAGTAATTGCTCCCCTCCAACAAATAAAAGAACAATCACAACCAGCAGGATTAGGTTTATAAGACAACAGATAAATTGCTGCAGGCCAGAGGGTTTGGTTTCAGAAAGCCAAAGAAAAAAGGTAATTTTCAGATGTCACCTAGATGTGAGACTCTGGGGAAAGCTTTTCACTAAAGAAAATACCTTGACTATGAAACTGAGTGACAGGCAGAATGACAGAGTCTACACAGTAAAGAGAGACAGTGAATGAAAGACCTCCGTTTTGTGCGTATTTCTGCAGATCATTCATGAGAAGCTAACAGTAACAGGGTAATATTTCAATATTGACAAGGACACAAATCTCTGGAATAAAGGTAAATTCATGACTTGCCATCAGATGGGGAAGCTAAATTTGTATTTGAAAATGAGAGGAAAATAATTCTCTGATGGGAAGAGTGATTAAATGTAGAAACTCAAGCAGCAAAGTCATATAAATCAAGAGAATGAATGTGACGTTTGCCTTTGATATTGTCGACATAGCGTTCCTGAAAAGATAGAACAAGAAGAGTGAAACATTGCTTTTGAATTGTGACTTGGAAAACAGCACGGGAAACATTTTGAGAGCAGCAGTATTATGGCAAAACCACAGATTGGAACAAGCAGTCCAAACCAGTAGTAGCGAGTATATAAGAAGTCAGAAGACAAATTCCGGCAAAGCAGGCTGACACAGCTCCAGACAGATAGCTCTGATGCTCAGAAACAGTTAAATCATAGGAGGATGTTCCGTATTCAGTTTCTTACCCAAACATGCTTCCTGCACACAAAATACAAGACAGTATTTCTATTTTAGTAAGAAGACATTTGCTATCTCAAAGAACATCCATCAGTTCTGCGTATTCTCTAGAAGGCCAGATACTGGCAGACCTCAAAAGAACTCAAGTTGTTTTCAGAAGAATAAAAGAAAGGAAAACACAAAAGGACCAATTCCTGATAAATGAGTGAGGAAAGAGAAGCAGAAAATATTCTGCATGAGCCAGAAGCAGAGAAAAACGGCCGACAGCAGAATCTCAAAGTATGTAGAGCTATCAAAAGGAAGAGTTGTAGATGATGTCCATGCAGATGCAAGAGAGAGCACTGGAACAAAAATATCCAGGTGTCAAACCTGGCAATGAATACTGGTTCCAATGACAGAAGGGAAGTCATGGTAGCTTGCTTGGGTATAAAATACTACATGGAAATACAGCAGACATCAGACGCAAAGTCACTGGGAATTTGATAACAAAAACTGCAAATAAACCTGTTCATCACCTTCTTTGACAAAAACAACATCAAACAACAGCAATACAGCAACTCTCCCTTCCCCCCAAAAAAAAACCCACTAAGAACTCTGCCTCAAAATAAACAGAATCTAGAAGCAAATAAGGGCATCAGATATCTTGAATATAAGTCTACAACTCACAGAAAGACAGCCATTTTACACTGCACAGTCTATTGTCAGAAGACTAACAACATTGGATCAGACCCTTTCAAAACATTTTTTTTTTTTCTCTCCTGCTGGCAAGTTTTCAGTTTGACAAAAACAGAATAATCACCCTGTCCAACATTTTTTCATCTGGGAATCCCAATCTTCCATCAGAAGAGGTTTAAGTATTTTCTTTCTTTTTATTTGCTTTTTTTTTTTCTTTCTTTTTTTTTTTTTTCTTTTAAGCTCAGCAGTAATAGGAATTTAAGAAAACAACTTACAAGAAAACGTAACGCGATAACTGGAGATGTGTGAGTCATGAACAAACTGCAGAAGTACCACAAAGAGCTGGATCAGGCCTTTAACACATTAAAAAAAAAAGTTGACTTCAGTATCATTATCCTAAATTGAAATATGCAAGACTAAAACATTATGTAGCACAAACTGTTTAGCAAAGTAATAATCTTAAATTTGAGGTAAAAAAAACACCCCACCCGTAGTTGTTTTACCAAAAGGTAGTAAAGGGTTCATTCCAAAGAAGACCTGATACACTTCTAGGGGATATAAACAACTTCTTTTTGGGAAGGGATGCTGAAATAAACTATTCAGTTGTAAAAAGAAACCCTTAAACTGGGTAAAATGAAAATAAAACAAAGATCTCTGAAGAGGTATATGACTTAATACATTCATGTTTCTACAACTATTTTTCTCTTCAAAAATCAGAATATAGTACAAATACATTTCACACGTGTTCACAGATTCACTTACAATAAGCCCTCCTGGCCTTCTACATATGTTTAAATGCTTCTTGCTACATGTCATGGACTGGATCACAGATAAATTATAGCGTGTCTAGGACAGTACTTAGTTGTTCAAGACAGATGGGGAAAAAGCAGAAAAGATGTAACATATACATGTCACATCAGGCTAGTACCCTACAGAAAGAATGGATTAACAGAAGTAGCGCTTCTTCTGTTGTTTTCTTACTCTCAAAGCTGCTTTGCAGAAGCATTGCTTACATAGTATTGCTCGACGGTACTGCTGGTTCTGTGAACTCCACGAAGACATAGCAGCAAGTGTGGCAGGCATGCTGAAAAGCCTTTTTATGTTGACTATTTTATTTTGCACTTTCTTTGAAGTAACAAGTGGCCACTCACTGGATTGGAGAGTAAAACTAAGTGGCATAGGAAAGGCAGTGTGAAGTTGTTATCAGCCCATGGCACAATCAACCAACCTCATCACACACATTACAGGGAAACTGCCTCTAACACTGAAGTCTGGAATTCCCACATGCCAGCAGATGTTTGTGAGAAACCTTCAGGATCTCATCTTTGTCTTGCACATTTCTATAGTACTTACTAAAGAATTTACCACTAAAGTAGTGAGCCACAGGGAAGTGAGCTAACATTCTGGTATTTCAGTCCACCAGAAGAGTTGCACTGCCAATATCAGTTGCCACTGGCTTACTGTGAGTCCTTAAACGCGGCTGCCTCTTAAACAGCTTGTGACAGGAGTGCTAGAGAGGGGTAGCAAAAGCACTCACCTGGGAGGAAGGTGAGTACTGCAAAGACACTTTTCAATTTACCCCCTAACATGACTGACAGAGTTACCTTTCACTGTGCTATCACCAGACTAGATCTAATGGGGCTTTATCTGACTGGTTGTTACCCGCTGTAATGAAGCTCCACCACTTACTGCACAACAGCTGCAAAAAGAAGCCGTCTCCATACTGAAACGCAGTCCCTCTGTACAATCCTCTTTCCATTCCTCAAAGTTTCCACTTGCTTGTTTTATGACCTCCAAAACATATGAATTCATAACTAAATGGCTACAGTTACAGATGAAACAATTAATTGTTTGTGAGGACAATTGGGTGCTTTATGAAGATAATAAGGACTGATATTACTCAGAGCTGGCATCACATGGGAGCATTTGGCAACTCATCTGCAACCCATCTGCTATTTCTTGCTTCTTCCTCACCAAGTAAAACACTGAGGGGGTTTTGCTAAGATAGTTGGAACAATGTCCTGGAATGCATTACTCTTCCCAGCTTAATAGCTTTTTTACTAGGTCAGTTTACAAGTGGACATATATTTTTAAAACTGTCAGCCCTAAAATTACAGCAGAGGACCTTGACAGTCAAGCTAGGATGTTTTTCACTCATTTCTTAAAATCACAAAAATAAACCTGCAACTGGAGCTTATCTAACACAAGTAAACTTGGGCTTGCATTCCCATTACCTCCAGTAAGAAATGGCTGAAAGAAACATCTTTGTCTCCAAACCTACAACCCAGCCCAAGCAGCCAGACTTTCTAGCATATGCACCTCTAGGCATATCAAATCTTTCTACGTACAATACGAAAACCAGTTGTTATTCACCTAGCTGTGCATGCATGCAACACTCAGTCAGCTTATACAGTTTTGTAGCTCACTGGTCATGAAGTCCATTTCTGTTTAATAGGTAAGAATGGGAACCTGTTGGACTCCCAACAATTATTTTTTGAATAAAACCACAGCAGGCCTCAAGACTAGTTCTAGATCACTTTCATGTAATCCACAAGGCACCAGATGTAATTTATTAGAGTAAAAATCACTACTTGCACTCTCTGAAGCAAACCGGTGATTAAAGGTTACTCAGTTATTTTAAGCTGTATGCACCATCAGTTCAGTTCTGTTGTTACACGGGCGCCTCTATTTGTTACTGACACATGACACAGTTAAAACAAAGTCTGTCAAAAGACTGGTCTGATGTGGAACTATGCTCTTCCCAAAGCCCTCTGCAATTTCTGAAGATGTTAATCATGCCTGTCTTTCAAGCAATGATTGAGTGGCCAGTTCCATTGAGCTCCAAAGTTCATCAAGACACCATTAAGTCCTCTCTACAGAATTATTCTGAAGAATGGGTGCAGAAAGCTATGACAATCTTTAGTGATGAGTCAGTCGAAGCAGTTAATAGTGAGATTTCATACAGAACACTGGCAACAGAGGTTATGTAATTCCTTTTGAACAGCCAGATATCAAGTTAACCCAGTTTTCTTCTGTGAGACGAGGAAGGAAACGACTGCGGCTTCTGATTTTGGATAAAGCTGAGTTCAACTTGTCTCAAAATTCCCGTGGTATCTGTAGATTCCAGTGTTTTTTCTTTTGGCCTAATCAGCATCATTCCTGTGCACAGCCATATATTTACCTCTCTGTTATCCTTGCATGGAACTGGGACCAACGGGTCCATTGGCTGTAGTCCATTCCTGGCCAGTTCAAGATATTTCAGATGCTTAAGCATCCTCTTGAGGACTTTTTGGTTTGCAGACAGCTTTTCCACGGTTATATTTTAGCTAAGAAAGTAAACAGATGGCCTTTGCAAAGGCTTCCAATAACACAACTCTAATATTGAGGTTTTGTTGCACTTAGCCAGAATCAAGGTTTTTCAGCATGGGGCCTTTAGTGCAATGCCTTAGCAGTCAACAGGTCTCAACAGTCAGCCTAGAGAAATGGGGCATTGCTCTCCTTATTTAGACAGGATGCAGTTCATGCTCTACACTAGGGATCTAGAATCATACGCTCAGTCTTCTGCGGAACTCCAGATCTGGACGTAATCTTTGAATCCTGTTTTTAACAAAATGAGCATCATTTGACTGAAGCAACTCAACAGTTTTTTTACAGATGCTGGCTCTGATGTCCCATAATACTGGGGATATGTGCACGCGCATTATAAACAAACGCAAATACAATATTCAGCTGAAGTTTCATTTCTTAGCAAGTACCTAGGTATCATGACTGCAAAGTAAAACAGCAAACCACAGCTGAGATGCAAGGTAAGTTATGCTACATGCAGATCTGGGCTGACAAGTAAGTGACCTTGTGTGGTTAACAAAGGTCATTTAAAAGAAATGCATTCATCACTGCAGCAAGTTCATACTGCAACTGCTCTATTTTATAAACAGAGAAGTAGTAATTAAAAGCAGCTCCAAAATAAGGAGA
>VXAV01009916.1:11429-27898 GCA_013399715.1 Alectura lathami | reverse complement strand
CAGATGGCCATTCAAAGAAAAAAAAGCATTTCAAAGTAAGGGGAATTCAAGAAGTTGAATATATATATGTATATATATACTTAGCTATATGGAACAAAACAAATGAGTTCAGAATTGCCCAAGCACACAGTAGGTACCCACTGATACAATGACTGAAAATATATTACCCACCAGAATCATTACATAAACAAGAAAATAGTCTCTTTACCTGTGTTTTGTAACACATGGCACATAAGGCACAGCCCATTCCCTACACTGTGCACTGAATCCATTCTCTCTTCTGTAAGAGAGAAGAAGAGACTGGGAAATAGTCAATCCTTAAAAAACAAATAAAAAAAAAACCATAAAAAAAAAAAAAAAAAAAAAAAATTGTAACACAAAAAAAAAAAAAAAAAAAAAACAGTAGAATTACCTACTCAACTACTAAAAACGAGCTCCACCATCACCCCACACAGGTGTTTGTGCCCCACAGCTGCCTCATTCCTAGCATGCTCCTGTGCAGTTGCAGCCCTTTTGTAGCACCTGGTCAGGAGTGGATCTCCCCACCTGGTGTGGACTCCTCATTTTAGGTCTCTTTCCCTTTCCTCATGGTGCTCAAGTAATATCAGTGACGATAGCTGGTACTTTATCCTGGCATCATGTGCCACGTAGTGATAGCTGAAGTGTGAGGAAAAACGTTTTATGTGATTTTTTCAATCCTGCCCTGGAGGAGAGTGTTTTTGAAAGAAAAAGAAAGGCAAGATGTTGCTGTGGTTTAAATAAAAATAATGTAATTGTATGTTCAGCTACGCTGAGGGAAACAAGATGCCTGAAGGCTACTGTGTGGATAATGTGTATTCTCTATTTCTCTGAAACTAGGAGAGGCACTATACCTTACCCTCTGTATTCAGCCTGTAGGGCTGAATAATGGCTTGAGGGCGGTTTGACTCAGGTACTGTGTTAACGTCCCTACATATTGCCATTGTGACATTCATGTGTATTGCCATAAAAAAAACTTAGGAAACGTTTGTGTTACAGTTTCTATGGTAGAAATACTATTTAAAATAAGGGTCACTGGCATACCAGTGTGCTTATGGACCAGGGAAGAGTAGGTATGGAGTAATGGGAGCCTATGTTTGGATTTATCTGAGGCTAAAAAAATCCTCGAGAGCTGTGAAAACTTTCAGTTCAGAATTTTAAAATTAAAAATCCAAAGACTGAAGACCTTTATCTGTTTTCGCAACATTATAAATTTCTAGGTGGCATGAAACTAATGCAGTGTTAAAATGGAATGCAGAGTTATCCAGTCTTCTATTACCACTGGAGTCTAGAAGTAAAATAGGAGGAAAAACAACCCTACTTTATACATACATGAAAATAGTTTTCACAGACAATTTGAGAGCTGGAACATAAGCAGAGTTGTGGTGTGAGTGAAAAAACACAGGTATCTGAGCTGCATTTGCCTGAAAAGAACTTCTTCAACTCAGAAGTGAAAGTTATTGATTGCATCAACTTGCTGTCTACTGACCAGAACCATTTTCCTGCTGAAAATAACCAGCAACAGTTACTGAGTGGCTTGTTAATATGGATAAAGTCTGATTTGGAAGTTATCTAAATCTCTCCACATTAGTGACTGAATTTAGGGGGCAAAGCGTTGAGGATCTGTGTTCTGTGATGTCATGGAATTTTATAGGTTTCTTAATTTGTTATTTTGGGATTGCAGGAGTTCCTAATGATCAGCAAAGAAAGCGTAGATTTTGTGGAGAGAAGATGATAAATTACAGAGCACAGTAAAAGTTTTTTTTTTTTCTTTAATGGAAATATCAGAAATTGGCAGAAGGCTTAACTTAGAAATGTAGACTGACTTTCCATAGTTCTCACAAAGCGAATTTGTAGAGAGAAGTCTCACAGTCACACAGCTCTCCTAGCTTTTGCCTTTAATAATCTGCGCAGGTTTATACATCATACTAAGACTCAAATGTCGTAGACTGCTGCTAGGCAACAGCTCTCAAAAGATGCTAAATGTCAGTGCAGTTACAACACAACCATGATGGATTTTTAATGCCGCTCTTTAGCTCGGCTTTGAGTGTGAGGTAGGGAAGATCCCCAAAAGTAGCTCTGCTGTTAGTGAACCTGATTTGGATCAACTTGGAGTGGGAAGGTTCTACTAATAGTTTCAGGACATTTGATCCCATTAGGTCCTGAAGTTGGCTTTTGTCTTGTGTTACTAGTCACTGATTTTTGAGAAACATGTAACTATGCATAAGGTTGCTTTTTTAAAAACAAACAAATTAGCTAACAAAAAAGCAGTGCAATGCTGAAACAGTCTTGGTGTGAATTATTTAATTTTTTTTTTATTTATTTTCCCAGCACATTTTATGTCACAGCTTTTATTTCACAGCTTTTATGCCACACATATCAGCAGTTCTATAGCTAAAGAATAGTTATGCGATGTCTCATAATTAAGTGTTGGTATGAGAGTATTTCAGAGTATATTTTATGGAGATAGTTTCTAAGATGCATTCCAGCGAGGAAACTCATCTGTTTTTTATTTTCCAAACCATGTTTTCTATGTACAGCAGAGCGTATTTTAAGTTTAAAGTCTGAAAAATTACTTTCTTGCTTCAGGGACAGAGATTGAGTGTTTTCTGCATTAGTCATGGACAAAGCAATGTCAAAATTGGAATGTGTGGAAGGCACTTATAACTTGTCTGATGGGCTCCATTTTTGTCTGTGTGAGATTTTACTGGAACTACAGAAACTTCATTCAGAGAAATGAAGAAAGCAGAGCAGTGGAGGACTGGCACATGATCTCTCACTGCGCTGATCTGTAATTGTCTTGCCTAGTAATGTGATGGTTACTGGAAAGTGCTGGACTTTGCCTCTTCTAACTGCAGAGACGGTGAATTAGAGGGAGTGACCAGGAAAGCAGCAATACAGAGCTGAATTCTCTAAGTAGGCTGCTGCAACAGAGATTAATTTGGTTACAGAACTCACCAGCTATCACTGCATAAGGAACAGTAGAAACCATCCTATTAATTGAGTTGAAAATTGCTTAAATATTCAAGATGGATTTTCTATGATTGCTTAACATGATCTGGGAGCCTTGCTACTCTCTGAGTTTGCAGGCTGTTTTTGACAAAAGCTTGCTTATAAAAGCCATTATGATCTTGGAGTGTTCGTAGATTCAGCCTTCCTCGTGCCAGTTCCGTATGACCTGGCTTACATTTCTCTGTTAGAGATTGCTTTGAAGCCAGTAATCACAGTAGAATGCTGGGTCTTAACTGCCTTTACTTATGCGTGTTCCAACATACATTTTGTCTTCATGAGCACAGTGAATGTAATACTATTAATACACAGTTTTGTCCATTTCCCTGTTGATTTCCCCGTCCCAGTGATCTGTGTGTGTGTGTTTTGGTAGTCCTAGCATAGACTGTAGCGCATCTTTTGGGTTCTGATTTAACGTGTCTTTCCCTCAGGTTCCTGTTCTGTGTAATGAGAATCAAATTTATCAATGGTTGCACACGAAAATGGCGTTATTTATGAAGAGTCTTTGAAATCTCTGTTAGTACTATTTTAGTACATTATTTCAGGACAGAAGCCTGTATTTCTTTGGCCTCAAAAATTGGTTGTCTGGGAAAAAGTAGAACTAAACTGTAAATACAGTGCTTGCCTGCAGTTCTTGCAAGGAGTACCTGGAATTTGTATGTTTGCTTTCTGTGGTGGGAGAAATGTCAGGGAAACATGACAAAAATGCTGAACTTAATATCATGTGTTCTGTGCCTGTTAGGGTATGCCAACCGTTTATTCAGCTAATCTTGATAATGGGTGGTCTGAGGCATATAATATCCATAGCCTGTTTTGTATCTCCTTCTTTATTGGACTTTTCAGTTATTTCATTTACTCTTACTTCAAAAATATTTCTTTGTTTTTCCTATGTTTAGGTGGGCTTTTGGTTTTGTCTCTAGGAGTAGCATCTTGCAGATTAGTAAAACATCATCTAGGATTATGTGTTTTTGATTGTTTCCCACAGTTTCTATTCCAGTGCATCCTGAATAGCTGAAGGAGTCTTTGCCCTGCCCATTTTTTGCAAAGTGCTCTTTACGCAGACAGGATGACTAAGTGGGGTATGTGCTGTGCTTAAATTTCTGCAATTTAATGCTAGATGTATGAAAGTTTTACTTTAATGTAAAACAGGACAGTTGCTGTTTATTGTTTTAAGCATTGCTATGTGTTCTACTCATCTGTCTCTTCATTCATGTCTCTCTCTACGTTTGACTCAACATCCTAAGGGATTTTTTTTTTTTTCCAGTGTGCTATTGACTAACACGAGGATACTGAATGAACTTGATCCACACAATCTTCATTTTGGATTACGTATTTATTTCTGAATGTGCACATAGCACTTATGTTAATAAAAAGTTTTTTTTTTTTTTTTTTTTTTTTGTCTTGGTGGTAAATTCNTTTTTTTTTCCCCCACCTCTGTGAACTGGAGCTTGTAAGTACAGAAGACGGTCCTTCTGGAAGCCTCTTCTAAATTACTTTGCATTCTGTATGTTAACATTGCTCTCTCTGACAGACTGAAATTTTCTATATTGAGAAAAAAATTCAAGTTCAGGGAGAGTCTAGTGTGCCAGGCCTCTGCCCATTATCAGCTTTCTAATACTTTTGACATTTTAGTGGAGCTCAGTAGCTGTGTAGTACCTAATAAAACAAGTGCATATGGCTGATGTGAGAGAAAAGAAAGAAGTGGAAGACACATATTACAGTAAGTTAAGTATTTGTAAAGAGGCATTTGAAAAATCAGATTTCTGAATCTATGGACTCTCCAGTTCTGCTCTGCTCACAAACTCAGACTAATATCTCACCATTTTCACTGTCCTTGGAAGGAACATTTGTTTGGGACAGGAGGGAGAATGGCAGATAGACTTAGGAGAAGAAGGCGAGCTGTCTTTGTTTTACATGGAAAGAAGTGGTATGGCATTGTCTTTGCCGTGAAAATGGCAAGAGTTCTCTTCTGGACCAGCCCTGTGTTACAGCAAGGAGGAGAGAAAGATTGTCTCCTGGGAGGGAAACTGGTTTGCTTCCAGGTTGTCTGGTTTGCTAGAGGAATGATGGTTCCACTTATTTTCTTTTAACTTGACGTATGGAATGTAGAGCTGGTGCCATTGCTCTCAGTCTCAAAGGGAAATCTTGGACTTTCATCTCATTTTATTTTGTTTTGTTTGATTTTATTTTATCCCTTTTTCTTCCTACTTCTAGAATCGGATATGAATAGCACCTTCCTTGTAAGGCAGGAATAGATCTTGAAGTAGAAGTAACCACTAATGTCTTGGATCTAGAATCCCCTACATGGAGTGTATGAATTAAAATAAAATAAAACATGTCCTGATCCAATGTCGGGAGAAGTTTCTTTACGATCCCAAGAGATGAAATTAAGACACAAACGAGGTCAAATGCCATAAACTAAACTTGCTTTTATTACCAAAAATTGAGAGAGAGTAGCAATAGGACAGAATAGGAAAAAGAGTAAGGTAGAAGAGTAAGCAAGAATTAGGGACAGGGAAGCTCAGCTAGTGAAAGAGTAAGAGAAGGCAGAGAGACAGATGGAAAGAGAGAAAGAACAGCTTCTGGCTTTGTCCAAGGAGTGCTTTTGAATGTAAAACTGTCACAAGTGTTGCTGGTTGTAGAAGGTTTCAGCCTTAACTGCTTATGTTGATTTGAGACAATGCCTTCTTAACAGGCTCAGACAACATGGTACAGGGAGATGGCTGTTTCTGTATATGAAAGTTCTGCTTACAGATTAGTGAAACCACTAATCTAGATAGTACGTATATACTGGCAGTAACAGAACTGTTTTAACAGTCTTTCGTGTGAATTACTGTATAATTTGTCCTGGGGTACATTACAACCTGTCTCGGTATGCCAGCACCAATTCAGGACTGGTACAATTGGTGAGAAATGGATGTAAAAGCGTACTGAGGAGCTAGCTGCGGTTGAATAGAGAGTTCCATATATTCTTGATCGTTTTTCTGCGAGCTGAAACCTTGCTACAGTTTTAGGTGGCAAACACAGAAAATTTTCTGTTTGAAAGTAAGAATGTAATAACGTGCTTGACATGTACATACACAATATTAGTACATACTGTGGTAGTCAGAATATTCAGTATATACATTGGTTTGTCTGGTTTGAAATTTGGTGAATATAGTCATTACATGAAAAATTCTCAGTTTTATAAAAAGCCATTTTAAACCTTTGTTTTCTTCCTCTCACTTTGTTTCAGCCAACTGTGATATTCATTGCATACTAAAAGCTTTATCCATCTTCACATGGACAATCTATTTCTCACTCAGCTTCACTGAGGAAAAAAATAACAGTGAGGAAAATCCCTACAGCACAGATTATAACACGAGGGTGAAATACGGAAGATAAAAATAGGAAATATGGCTGGAATAGCTTTAATGTCCATCCTAAATCATAACTAGCAATGATCCTGCAAGAGGGAAAATGTCCTGAATTTATGTACTGCTGTTTGAAATGAGAGTATTGATATTTCGAATACTGCTAGACAGAATTAAACCTAAATTCTGAAAAAACAGTTTTAGATCCAAGATCAATGATATTTTCACAGTGTAATTTCTTTAACAGAAATATGGCATGAATTGTCATTGCCAAGTAGTTGAATCTATTTTAAAATAGATTTTAAGCTGAAACGATTACTGTATTGTTATAGCAAGATTCCTTTGCAGGTAGAGGGTAGAGCACATCAGACCTGATATGTTTGTCTGACTTCCTTGTGTCGTAGCAAATTTCTATGAGGTGCTTGTCAGTGACAGTGTCAGAAGCCTGAGGATGTAAATGATGGAAATACATCTTATTATTTGTAAAATGATACAGTTACATTGCATTTAACTTCTCTAACCTTTAGAGAGTTTCTCTGAACTTTTGCTTGCTGCTCCAGGGAATTTTGTGAAGTAACTTTCATCAAGTGTTGAGGAAATTCATTTTTTGGTTGGGCAATAACTCAAGTTATGCTGCACCATTTTTTTAACATGACAATATTAAATGTGGGGATGTGGAAAGTGGGATAGGGCTGACCTTGTTTTCCTGTTAACAGGAGCCATTAGGGACCTAACGCTGTTTGTTACTAGTCAGACTTAATCGATCTTTTATGAAAAGAGACTGCTTCTCACTTGATAGTTTTCTTATTTAGTTTTGTGGTTGTTGTTTAGCAGTCATTTTTGTCTTTCCTATGTCCACCGTAGTGGTAGTTTGAAGGTCATATGTGTGTATGTGAGTACATATTGCTAACACAGCTGTTTGAACTTTGTTCTTCCTCTCTAGATAACAGCATTTGATTTCTTTACTCATGGGTTAGTAAATTGTCCTCTTGTGAAATGCTTGACGATATGCCTTCAGAAATAAGACTTTTGTTTTAAAAGGTTGATATTACTTATTCCCACTGTATGGTGGGTTAACCTCTGTTTCACAGAACAACTAAAAGGCAAGTTACTCTCATTAAATGTATGCAGCCCTTACCCACTACATACTAAGGAAAAGTTCTTGAGAAGTGTAATGGCTAGCAGTTCAGCTGGTAGTGAAGTAATATTTCCTATAAAAGTTTATGTAATAGATGAAGCTGCCTACACAGGTGCACACACAATTTACATACAAAGGGAGTGGATATGTTTTGAGGGGAACTGAGGCGCAGGAACAGCATCTGGATTGTTTGCTGGAGGACATGCTGGCTTTTCAGAATGGATGACTGCTCAGTTGCTTCATCTGTGAGACTGAAAGTGCAACCATAGCCTCATCTTTTCTGTCCTTAGATGGCTTGATTTGTCAGGAGAAGATGATGTCAATGGTGAAGATGCAACTTCTGAAACAGGCAGTGCAGATGCTGACAGTGGAACTTTTACATTATAGTTACTATGTTAACCTTGTTGTTGAGAGATGCACTATGTCCCAAATAATGGAATTGATTGTTTTAAGTGCTGTAGACCTACTTAGCTGTGAGTTTAGTTTTTGTAACTGGAGTTGACTCACTTGGGCTAGAATTGACAGAATTTAGGCTTGTAGAAATCCCTCCTTCTAACATGTAATACAAGTTCTGATATTATGATAATTATCAAGGAGGAAAACTGAAAAACAAAACCAACAGTATAAGCCTGCCATGTGGAATGGGAAGAGTAATGAACATGTACCTGCTCCATTGCCTTTGGCATGGCTGGTAATGGTTGGTAATGCTTTCGGGTGTTGGCTTTAATCTTCCCATTTGTACTACCCAGTGACCTATTTAATACTGCTCAGGTGAAGAGCAAGTGCAGACCTTGTCGTGTGTAATTTTGGGAAGGCTGATGAACTTAATCTGTCATCATCAACATGAGTTCGTACCAAATTTTCAAGATTTGTCTGTAAATTGTTCTGTTGCCATGCTGTTTTGATGTTTAGTTGAAGCTGTGAGATCTACAAGCATGGGATATGTTCATATTCAAAGTTTTATGAAGAGGTGGAACTGTTGGCATATCTGTTTGAAGTCAACTCTATGTTCTTCACTGTTTATGCGTAATGGCTTTATTCTCTAATTTTTGATGAGCCATTTTAAAAAAGATCTTCTTGCTTATCCCTAAGGAAACATGTACCTGACAAGCAGTTGGAGAGATTAGTATGAATACAGATCTTGCACAGTAAGAGCAAGTAAGAGTACAGTTAGTCACAGTCGCATGGCCTTTTCCGTATAGGACCTGTAAAAGAGGGTGGGCGTTCGTATGTCTTTGTACCAAGTTGCTGGATATTGTCATGGCACAAGATGTTATCATAATCCAAATACCAACACAAAAGTGGTTATGTTATGAGTGCAAAGGCATCTAGACTTTCCATTCAAATATTTTAGATAGATGGTACTCCAACGCTTAGCTTACTTCATATTCACACTATCTGTGAAGTTCCGCAGGCATCTGGACAGAATCTGACTGAAAAAATAACTCATGATGTGTATTCTTACTGAAAAATTAGGTAAACTCAACTTTGTGCTTGCCCATTGTGAATATTTTCTAGCAGAAACCATGTATTCACAAACAAGTGAGTACAAACAAGTTCTAACAAACTTACCTTTGTGTTTTCAGTCATGAGGATTTTTTGTGATAAAGGAGATGGTCAGTTGCAATATCCTGGCTGTAATCCATTTTAAATTTAAAGTTATGTGAATGGAAATAATAGGATCTGATTATTATGACTGGTCATGCTTGAGCCTTGGACAATTTTCTTTGTATTAGTATCTAAAAATTTGGATAAGACTAGGAAGTACAAAAATAGCAAAAAACTAAAATTTTTCTGAAACTGCAAAGTTTTCACTGTTCAGTTCTATTTTTCAGGGGCAAGAAAGCCTTGCTTCTGTTTGGTAGGATAATTCCCAGTTCTAGAGGAACCCACCTATTGAATTTCTTGTGGCAATGGAGTAGGATTTACAGTGTTTCTGCCATGTCCCCTCCTACCCTTTTTACGTGTTCAAAACAACATTTTTAATAGACTTGTCAGAAGGAGTAGTTGTGTGGCACATTTTTTCAGTATCTCCACCAAAAGCGAGAAAAGAGAATTCAGTGGGGGAATGGAAGAGCTTTTACCTAGCTAGTCTCTCCCTTTTGATGTTTTTGCTTATTCCTTCACATTTCTGCTGAACTGTGGAGATGGAGCTTGCATCTTCTTTGTTATTTTTCAGCCCAAAGATCAGAACAAGAATTTTACAGGTTGTACTGTTTGGGTAAGGTTAATGTTATTAACTGTAAAAAACTCGAAACCCTTTTCTCATAGTAAACTGAGTCACATAAAGGTGTATAAAGTAGCTGGAGGGTCTCTGAGAATGGAGCAAAGACTATTCTATTACTTGCTTTAGAAATTAGAAGTTTAGAATTGCTTTGACAGAGATAGCTGAGGTGCTGAAGGCATTCATAGATCAGTGCTCCAATTTATTCCTGCTGTGACAAATTCAACACAGAGTTCTTCATTGTCATAAGCTATTCACTGAAGTATTCAGTGTTTTGGAAAGCAAGTGATCATTACTGGTGGGGGTTTGTCTTACAAGTGTTAATGAAGGGTTCCCTCAGAAAATTAGCTGATTTTTCCCTCAGAAAACTAGCTCAGAAAACTACCACACTAGCTGATTGCTTTTGTGTATTGTAGGATTTTATATATTTGCTATATATATATATTTATAATATTTGTATATTGTAGGCTTTGTAATGCTGACCTTTTATTTATTTATTTATTTCCCTCCCCCTCCTAAGTTATAGTTTGAGCATAGTTATTTCTTGAACAGTCTCACAACTGTGCCTGAACTTTAGAGAATATAAAAGAATTGCCAGTCAAATTTTACCGGAGAAATTTCCAAATTTACCAACTTGGCTCTCGCATTGTATCTTGAGAATTACTGGGACACTTCTAAAAAATTCTCCCCATAATGTTCTAATTGAAGCAAAGTCTGAATATTGAGACCTTTTAGGTACTTTAAAATATACTAGAGGGTTTTGCTCTCAGTTACCTCAGAAATACTCCTGTGTATTCCTGAAACCAAACATGTTTTTGCTGTTTAGCGACAGGGGAGAAGCAGGTGTGGCCTGCAATGCTGTAACCTTTTAAGGAGCTGCTAGTGATGTTACAGAGTAAAATTGCCACATGCTGTGATAAATTATTGTGCTTTCTTTGCTACTATGAGATTTTTATGACAACTTTTTTTTATTTCTTATGCCCCGACAATGGATATGAAGTTATATATTGAACTACTCAGACCCATTCCTGCTTTTCTTTACTGTAGTTTCTCTAGCTGCCCTGATAATCAAATAAGCCATTAAAAATGCTAGCAAGGGACCTCACCCATAGCCCATAAATTTAGACATGAGTATACCGATACCTGAGACTGTCACAGCATTGGGTTTCTTTACTGGTGTAGTTGTCTACTGCTTTATTCATCATGAACACATCTAAGAATGCCAGATAACACTGCAGAGTACATGCGCTGAAAACTAATCTGTGATGTTTCAGGATGATTTGTGGTATGCTGCATTGGGTGAAATTTGAAAGATGATCACTTATGTTTATTAGCAGCAACATGATAAGGTCAGGGAAGGCAGTGACAGGGGTTTGAAAACAATCACAGATCTGCCAGAAGGCCTTCTTTAAGTATTACTCTAGACAATGTTATAATGGATTCACTTCAAGAGCTGAAGGCAGTTTATAATGTTTCTAAGATGGCTCTAAAATTCATGAGTTGATCAAGCCTGTCTTGCAGGGAGGTTTTGTAAGGGCAGCGTTACAATATTTTCAGTGCTGTCTAGGACACTTTCTCCATTTGGCATTCTGCTTTGAGGTTGATCCAGCAGCACTGATGCAATGGTTGGAAATCTTTGATAACCTGAGCATGATTTTACTTCTTCTGTCATCTTGCTTCATTAAACTGAAGTAACACAGAAACAACTGTGCAAATGCAGTTGTTGCTACACTGAAGATGATGTAACACACTTTCTTCAAAAATATTATACAGTGGCAGAACACAGCAAGATCCCTTTGACCACCTTGGATAGATTTTCAGTGCCAACACCATGCTTCCAGAATCCGTCCAGATAAGCAGTACCTGCAAGAAGGTAGTTAAACAGAGGTGCATCTTACTGACATACCTGTGACGTGAGGAATTTTCCACGTAGTGACATGCTGCTGCATGGACTGGAGTTTTGATTTAGATTTACCTTTGTAAAGGTTTTTTGAAGACTCCACTCTGTAAAGGTGTTAAAGCTACCTTTGTCAGCTACTGAGAAAACAAATCTTGCTCCGTTGGCAAGGTTTTTTTTTTTTTTTTTCCTTTTTAAATACAAAGTGCTAAGAAAAAACTGTAAGGATTACTGAGGAAGAGGTGAGAAATTTCTGAGGGCCAAGCTTTCTTTTATGCTGTTCTAACAACTCTTTCAGCTTATCCGTCGACAGAGTGTGGCTAATTCAGATGAGGAGGATTGTGCCAAAACAGAGAACATCTGTTCTCTGGGTAGTCATTTCTGTACAAATATAGTACAGATGATTAATCTAATGTCTTTGACATGTCCCAGTTGTTGATAGGAGAGATAGTAAAAGAGCCAAGTCATCATAAGATTCTTCTTAATGCTTTGCTGAGCTTTGTCTTTGTTCTGAGAATTCCTGCACATTGGCACCCTCATGGTTTCAATGCACTCCAGCTGAATTTACCATCTGCTCTCTCTCTTAAGAAGGCATTTGGACATCAAAAACTTAACAGTGTTGATGCCTTTCACCTAAAGATGGTGTATGATTCTTGGGACAAAATATAATCTGCAGTAAGCAGGTACGCAGTTTTCTGTATTTCTTCATTGTTTAATAACTGATAGTTAAATTTTACATAAGTCTAAGCTATGCGTACATTTGGATTCCCTTTTAACCAAACAAAACAGTCTCTAAAGCAGATTTGAGCAGTATGTTACTGTTATCTGAGTAAGATGCCGATGAAGCTGCAACTCATGAATGTTTAGAAGTATAAAAGAAAAAAAATAGATATGGTAGAAGCAGAAATAGATTTGGCCTCATTCTGTCAAGAGCTGGTGCAATTGGCTTCATTTAAATCATAGAAGCATAGAATGGTTTGGGTTGGAAGGGACCTTAAAGGCCATCTAGTTCCAACCCCCTGCCACGGGCAGGGACGCCTCCCGCTAGACCAGGTTGCTCAGAGCCCATCCAGCCTGGCCTTGAACACTGCCAGGGAGGGGAAATGGTAAAGTTGAACTTAGAGAGAAGTTATGTTTTTTATAGTCTGCATGTTGTTTTCGTTTGAGCTTTGAGGGTAAGTTTTGGAATGCTCCTCTCCACCTCAAGAGGCCCTGACCATTGAACCATAGCTGTACTGTAATATCTTCAGCAATAATATATAATAGAACTGGGGGCCTTCTGAGGCAAAGAAAATGCTGGATGTTGACATTGAAATGTAAACCAAACATAGGCATTGTAACATATCCTGTGTTTTACAGATGGGAGCTTTTAATGTGCGGCTCCATATCGAGTAAGTGTGTGACACCTTTTTCTATTTTCTAATTAACTTTTATCTATCTTCAAAACCGCCATGCTCAATTTTAGATAATAACCTAAAATGTAGGTCTTTTTTGGTGAAATTGTGGTGAGATGATGTGCACCAAATTACTGTAATGCTAGTGCTGTGAATTAGAGAATGATTTGGTGGCAGAAGGATTTATGCATGTAAGATACTTTTTTCTATTTTTGGACACTGTCTTTATCTCCGCAGCCATTTTGTCTGCGAGAACTGATTGAACTAATGAAGTAGTTATTCTTTTTATGTTTTTTTTGTCTGTTTGTTTGTTTCCTATCCTTATTTAATTTTAATTTGTGTCTTTGACTTTTGTTTAAAACCACACATTCATTTGAGTATAAAAGCAGTCCTTAAATAACATAGAAGTCTTATTTATTTTGGGAGGGACTCAGAGTTCCAGGGCTTGATGGCTTTCCTGCTTCTCTAAACTTTGTTCTCTTGACATGCTGAACTGATAGAAAAAAGTCCTGAAGGAATAACAAGAAAGGCGAGAGATCAGCCCAAAGCAGAATGTCTGACTGCTGAGACTTGTTGGCACACCAGCTAATGGCAAGCTTCCTTCCTCTCTGCTTCTCTCATGACTTGTCCCCTTCTAATGTGTCTTTGTAGCAGCTAGTTTACTCCACAGATAAGACTGTCCTGGATAAATCCTCTGATACAGTCTAGTATGGTGCCAGCAATAGTCCAAACATCTTGATTATTTAAGAGCTTAATGACTTGCAGATTTTGATAGGTTATTGTGGTCAAAAATAAGTTGTTGTTTCTTTTTTTCGTCCCTCAGCATGTAAAAATTGGATTCTGCGTTGTGTTTGTGCACATGTGCTTCTGCACTGTCTGAGACAAAATATTAAAATAATTTAATCAAAGCTAATTCGTATGTTGATAATTATATTTATTTTAATTATACCAAAGGAGATGTGATTAATAGATAAGGAGAGTACATTAACTGGAGAATACAGAAATGATGCGCAGAAACGAACTCTATAACTCAGAAAGTTATAAAGCAGGTATGTTTATTCGGCACGCCGGGTGCAAGGGGGATCGCTCCACCTAACTTGCACACCCGACCCCGTGACAAGCGCGTATTTATTACACAATCTTATACATATTCATAACATTCCTTCGAAAAGGTGGGTCCATTCTTGGAACTTATCTTCATATTCTCCGCCTACAACTCCTCCCAATGGTGCATGTGCAGTTCTTCCTGGTGGTTGCAAATTGGGGTCTTCATGATGAAGGCAGTGAGGAAGAGGAGGTTGAACTTTTCACCTCTGCGTCTCACGCATGCGTTATTAGCTCCTTAGTTGTTTACCAGACTATCCAACTGGTTTTCGCTGGTTTTCAAGTACATTCTCCATCCTATCAAGATGTTTCAGTAGATGTCCACCCTTATTTGGATCATTGTTTTGTATACGTCTCGTCCTTATCGGGGTAGTAGAAATTCTTAGGTGTTGACTTCAATAGAGCTGTGTACTACGAGAGGCTTATATAATACCGTTAGTCTAAACAGTTTCTACAGTTTAAGTGATCCCCTTTTAAATAACCCTCATTTAAGTGATCCCCATATATGTGATCCCCATTTATAGCCTAGGCATTCTCTATTAATACTCTAGGTACTCCCTATAAGAAATATGCATACAGTTAATAGCTCTGAAGATAAGACTGGACTAATCTAATCTCTGTTTCTGTATTACGACTGGTGACCATCCATGAACTGTAATGTTTGCTCTATCGTACCTTGGAGCATTGAAATATCATTCAGACTTGTAACAGCACTTAACGTATCTGTAACCCTGTGCAAATACCACTTCATGCTTAGAAGTGCCTACTAAGGTTTTGTGGTCTGTGTGATGTCTGTTTGCAACTGTTACGCTCACAATGGCAGCTAAGTTGGTTTTAGGTGCCTCCAGTCAGCTCTGGAGGAAACAGAAGTGAGACAAGATGAATGACAGGTTTATTTCAGTGCACCACACCATGTGATGTGGGGAGGCTGTTTAGGGAAAGAGCAGGTGCAAGCAATTAGTTACAGGTGCAAACAGATGTAAATAGGGTGTCACTTTCCCAGTATGAAAGGAATTGAGAGCAATAAATCTAACAAATTGAAAAGTAGGGGAGTGTCTCCTTGCAAATGTGTGTCCACAATGGTAATGGATGGTGAAAGAGACTGGGGAGCAGCTCCCAGTCACCTTCCAAACTACACAAATAGCCACTGGTTTTGGTGCTAATATCTCTGCAGCTTTTTCTTTTGAATACAAGACTAAATTGGTTTGGGCATTAAACTCGGCTCACCTGTTGAGCAGGTGCTGCTGTGATGAGACGTTCTGGAAGAGCTCCTGCTAACACTGCATTTGCCCTTTCTGTGTAAGCTTCTCTGCTGTATTTTCTCATGTGTCATGCGTAGCTTTGTGGACATATATTTTCTTGCAAAAGTCATGTTTGGCAAAGTATACTAATGGAAAATGAGATAAATCAATATATACTCAGGGATTCTACTAGTAACTGGCAGTCTTTTGTGTCATGTGAAGTCAACAGGACTTCAAATGAATTGCATTGCTAAGGAATTGGGACAGATGCAGAAATAGTGATTGATTTTATTTTGAGTGGAAAAGTGTACAAAAAGTTTGTTTTAGAATCTCTGGTAGCTCTGTGTTTTGGCACTATTTTTTGGTTGTGTTTGATCTGGACCGTTGTCTCTTCTTTTTGCTTTCTTACTTTTTTTTTTTTTTTTTTTTAATTTAGATGTTTCACTTATTTTCCTACAGGGTGATATAAGTCAGGTAAGGTGTTTCACCTCTCTGAGATAGGGGAAACCTTTGATATAAATAAGTATGGAGTCCATTGACTTTTACTACAGACCCCTAATTACATGTGGAAGGACTATATAGCTGGTTTGTATGTTCAAGTGTAGGAGATGGTTTCTATAATACATGGTTTCTATAATAAATGAGTTTAAATTTACAAATGAGTTGGGTTCCCAACATTGGCATGTAATGACAGGGGCCATCTCTTTTTCTCCAATTTGATAGTTAACCTGTATGGTTTTGTACTGACTGGGACAGTTTACAGTGCTGCTGGAGAGATGAATCTCAGTTACAAGTTGAGAAGACTGCATTGTTCCCCTCATGCACTGCTCCAGATTTTGAGGAGGGTGCCAGCAAATTCTTATGGATTTTGGTATGCAGACCAAGGGTTTTTAGTCTTCAGACTAAAACAGCAAGTTATTTTGGTATAGACTTCGAATATATTTAAGTTGCTATGTTAGTTTTGGATTGGCTGCAGTCCCTCATTTTATATATTCTGAGTTGTACAAAACTACTTATATCAACCCATCATTATAAATTCCTAAATGCATCTCTTTGGATAAAACCAAAATCAATTAAAAAAAAAAAAAAAA
>VXAV01009915.1:122998-147977 GCA_013399715.1 Alectura lathami | reverse complement strand
GCCGCTGAGCTGGCCGTTGTCTTCCAGGACATCCAGGAGTGCCCGGGGCCGCTGGGTGCCCTCACGGAGCTCAACGCCGTGGTGAAGGAGAAGTTCCGGCAGCTCCGCGGCCGCATCCTGGTGAGGCCGATAGCAGGGTGCTCCCCGGCAGCCTTGAAATAACCGGGGCTGCTGCCTGGGGGGTGGTTGGGATGGGTGGATGGGCTGGGGTGGGCTGGGGGCCGTGGGGGTGGTCGCTCCCTGCGTTAACAGCTGTAAATTCGCTGCTTCGGGGGGGAGTCGAGCTGCAGGTGGCAGCAGTTCGTCTGATTTTGCCTTCTGCTTTCTGTCCAAGGAGCTCGAACAGATGGCGAGGGAGCAAGATAAAGAGTCGGAGAAACAAGCCTTGTTGCAGGAAGTGGAGAACCATAAGAAGCAAATGCTCAGGTAGGCTGGGCAGCCACTGCTATTTACAGGTGCACTGCTTGTGTGCAGGCTCTCAGATTCCATCTCAAAAATATGGTCAGTGATGTGATGCTGCTCTGCCCAGCTGTGAACCCAGCTGTGAACCAGGGACAGAAAGGGCAGCACTCTCATTTTCTCCCTGTCTCCTGTCTCTTTGACCAGGTCTGTCCATTTGACCAGTTGAGATGTAAGTAGGTGGCTTGGAAGTATGTTTTTTGACAGCTAGCATAATAGCCTTGTACCTCTTGCTCCATAAATGATACACTTAGAAGGAGAAGTGAGAGAACAGTACACTGTTATTCTGTGGTATAATACAGAGAAAGTCCACGTACACATGTGGGGTTCAGTTATGGTGACTGCTTTGTGCAAATTGTTTCAGCTTGCAGAGTGTTACCTTCACACTACTGTACTCTTGTGATTTCAGCAATCAGGCAGCCTGGAGAAAGGCAAATCTGGCTTGCAAAATTGCTATCGACAACTCTGAGAAAGATCAGCTGCTGCAGGGAAGAGACTCCTTAAGACAAAGGTATTAAAGTGTCTGCTGGAATGACGTGAGACTTGAACAGTGTGTGCTGTACTCCGTAGTACAAGTGGAAATGATGTAATGTTCTGAAGTTACCTGATTGTATCTAGAATGTAGCTTTTTAAAAAAAAAAAAAAAAAAAGCATGGTTGTCTTTTATGGAGGTTTGAACTGTGAAGAATTGTGATGATGTCAAGGATTTTTTGGTGCTGGCATGTCAAAGCAGAGAAGGGGCTGTGATAGACTTCGTAGTTTTTGTAAACAGTCCAGTGAAGACCATAAAGAAGTAATGATCATTGCGCAAGCAGTTTTCACTTATTTACTGTTATGGAGCAGCAGATGGGATACCTAAGATACCAGTATCAGTGCTTCCATGCCACGTGATGAAGCTGTACAGTCATGGATAAATAACTGGTAAAATGCAAGCTCTGTGAGATTCTGAGCCACAGTTGTGTTAGCACATGACTTTAATATTTTCTGATTTTTTTTTTTTTTTCTGTGATGGTTCAGTGAAGGCAATCTCGTGCAGTAAAACCTGGTTGTGTCTTTCGTACCCAAAGTACAGCTGTACTTTCCTGCAGTACCTAAAGATGCAATTTTACCCCTTGGTGCTTTAATTTTTCCTCTTCCTTTTTCAGAAAGACTACAAAGGAAAGTCTGGCAGAGAGTGCAAGTAACATCACAGAGAGCCTGATGAGCATCAGCAGGATGATGTCGCAGCAAGTCCAGCAGAGCGAGGAGACTGTGCAGACCCTAGGTAGAGATGTGACTGGGGTGTTTGGGTGTGGGTTGGACGACTGAAGAACCCTTCACCAGTCCTGTTAGGATGAGGAGATGCAAACTGTCATGATGCAGAGCATAGTGGAAACATGCATTGCTGTGAGAGAACTTACTAGCATGGTAATTGAAGGTTTGTCCAGCAGAACTCCTCTCTAACATTTGAACATAAATAGAAAATAACAATGTATGTTGCATGAAACTGTTTGCTGGAGTTCGTTTCATGTTTGAAAGTAAGGAGGAGGGACAGGATGGGGAGCGTGTTACAGAAGCGATTGTAAAAGCAGTGTGAGTTCACGCAGTGTTAAGAGTGTGTATGGTGTTACTCTGTGCTTCTGTCCTGGCTCGCATTTGGTAACAGAGAAAAGCGCAGGTACAAGTCTGTACACAGAGGAAACTTAGTGTGGCTAGGAGGAGTACTCACTCCTTCTCCAGCTGGGATGACTAAGAGACAAAGCGATCGAGTGACTTGAACCCAAGGTCACTTGCTCTGTCAGCAGTGCATAAGGGACTGTGAAACCAAGATTTCACTCCGTTCTTTGGCTTAGACTCCTAAGACAATAAATCAAGTGACCTGTCAAAATCAGTGATTCATGAACCATTTGGATCTGCTTTGCCTGGGCCTCTTACCAGCTGTGCTTTTGGGCAGAAGACAGAACAGTTTAAAGGCTGGGATAAATAACACATCTTTTGCCCTCCGTTGGGGTGTTCTAACCCCATCTGAGGATGGCAGCTGGGCACAGTTTGTTCATACGAAAGTAGCATGTTTCTTCTCGCATTAAAAAGACAGTTTGGCAGACGCTTTGTCACCCTGTTCCTGACTGAACAGCGCTTGGAGTTCATTAACAGAAAGGTCATTTATGAAACCCAGCTGCAGATTCTGAATCAGCACTTAGAATTTCCTTTTTTTTTTTTTCTGGGCAAGTCTGATCCTGGTGTGCAGTGAATGTATGTAGCTGGGAAGCTTTGCTTTGTCATCAACAGTGGGAAGAAACAGGTTTTCTATTTTCTCTTAGATAAAAATGTCTCCTTAAGATGGGACATAATGGTTTGCAAAATACTGCGGAAGTACTTCCACTGTGCTTGTTTTGGTGAACCAAGCAACGTACTTAGAGTTTGACCTTTCTTCAATCAATCAGCTCAGTGCGGAGGGATGTACCAGTGTTCGCTCCTGAAGGGAGCACGCAATCTGTAATGGAAGTAAAAAGGGATTCCTGGGCTTTTGCTTTCTGTCCTTCAGTGATCTGAAAGAAGGAAGGCTGGTGTAGCTCAGGGTTTTGGTTGGTTGGTTGGCTGTTTTCTCAAGGAAAACAAAGTTGAAAAGGGCCAGTGTTCCATCATGCTGCTTTGGCGTATTCTCAAATTCTGTCTCTAATTGAGACTGACTAATATGCTTTTTTTTCTGTAGTTAATTTTCTCTTTTTGGGTAGGGGAAAAAAAAAAAAAAAGAAAAAAACAGAAAAGGATAACCATTAAAAAAAAAAGTTTAAATGGTTGTTTAAATGGTTGGAACAGAATAATTAAGGCGCTCATGCTGTTCCATGCTGCTTTTTCACTCTAACTTCATCTCAATCATACTGATTTACTGCTCTGGCTATGGGGAAACTTTTCAGCTGTCTATTGGCTATATTCAAATACTGACCAGCCTTGCTGCTGCTAGAACTGATGTTGATAGTGACGGTGATTCCTTTCTCTTAAATTAATGTTTCTAGCACCATTCTTCTTTCAGTCTGCTCCCAGAGAGCTTTCAGGTAGCACTGACTTTGTTTGTAAAGCTAGATTTGATCTGATAACCTAAAAATTAAAGGTGTAGCAATGGGACCGAGGGCTGCTAAGCCATTCAGTACTTCTGGTTTGCATTTTTCCCTGTCAGATCGTGACTACCGAGTTGTGCAAGATTCTGCAGGAGCACTGTCTGCATTTATCTTTGCCGTGAGCCTGACCCAGGAGAATCTCACGAGCACTATCCACGTTGCCAAATGCTGCTTGCTTATATCCTTTGACAGATATTTTTGAAGTACAACCAGCTGAATCTTTTTCTTTTTTGTTCATTTCAGCCAATTCTTCACGAACCATCCTGGAAGCAAATGAAGAATTTAAGTCCATGTCTGGGACAATTCAGCTGGGGCGAAAGCTCATAACCAAGTACAATCGCAGGGAGCTGACAGACAAGCTGCTCATCTTTCTCGCCCTTGCCTTATTCCTGGCCACTGTGCTTTATATTTTGAAAAAAAGACTCTTCCCATTCTTGTAAAATTCCAAAGCTAAACTGAACTGTTACGAAGGATCAGAAGGGGACGGTGTAATAATGTTAGGCTTTTTATGAAAGGGACGCTGCAATAGCTGAAAGAGCATTAGAGCAGGCATGACGTTATACTGTCCCTGTGGAGTTCAGCGCCTGCCTATGAAGAGCTTAAATGACCACGAGGTGGGAAGAAGCAGTTAGATCAAGGTGTGCAGAGAAGAAGCTCTGATCTGCGTGTAGCTTTGGGGAGCCAGGCACTCGAGGAGCTCGGCACTCAGAGGTGCCAGTCTTACCTTTTGTCCTCTCTTCATTTCCCATGAAATTTTACTTTTGTCCTTTGCTTGAACTGGAAGCTGCGTTGGTACCTGAGTGCAAGGTGCTGAAAATAAGAGGAAGGATGGAAGAGAGAAACTCACATACATTCCGTTGATAAACTATTTATTGTATCCATGTAAGCTGTGTGTTGTTTAAAAACAAAGTCGAAGGGGTTGAAAGAGCCTGAGTAACTTCCAGTGTAAAAATTCTGCTTAACACTTGTGGCAGTGCTCTTTCTGGAATGGTTTTTCCAGGAGTGTAGCATGCTTGCTGTGTTCCTCTGGTGTTGGAGGACTGACCAGAGCACAAGTAGAAGCCTCATTTGTTACTGTTAATTAATGCGTTTTTGAGAATTGCGTGGTCAACCTATTGAAATGAAAAGCTTTTTTCTGCTTTACGAAATTCCTCTTTATATTTGCAAAACACTGACAAGTTCTAAGTTTGAGCGTTTTTCTTGCTCATGCAGTTGTTCTTTTCTCAGTAAAATCTCTTACAGTGACTGCCTTTCCTATCTCTTGTGCTCTCATAATGGGAGCTGATTTGATAAATACCAACATCTCACTCTTCATAGCATCTTGAAGTACCAAAAATGCACTGCAGTGTTCTTAAAACTGGTGTCACCTCCCCCTAATGAGATTGTTTCATTGCTTCTTCAGCACTGACTAGTAAAGTTGATAGTCTTTTTAGGAAGTTCTCACAGAATGGTTAAATACTGCCTTAATGTAGGTGTTGCAAATAGACTTTTAACGGGCAGTGCTACACCTGTTCTAAGAAATGCCACATTAAGATCTCAGTAGCACATTTGGAGAGAAGAGGTGTCTGGTGGATGATGTTACCATTGCAGTGTTCATGTTTCTAGATGTCGGTGGGCACCATTCACCCTTTCGCCAGCGCCTGCTGTAAGCTTAGTTGAACAATTGAGGAACAGCAGACTGTAACAATCCAAGCCACTGTGCGGGGCGGCAGTGGTGGTGTGACCGTGTGCGGAAACAGTAAAAGCAGGAATCTGTTACCTGGGTCAAAATCAAGGCCTCTGCCTGAAGAGTTAAAATACTTGAGCCTTGCTTCCTGGTGAAGTAAAAGGGATTTGGAAACCTCTCCGCTAGGCCTGATGCGTCCCATAGAGGGCAGTGCTGCATGTCTGTCGTGAGCATTTTCTCGCTCTGACAGTTCAGTAACACCCAGGGAAGACAGAATGGATGTGGCTTTTTTAGTATCATTTGTTCATCATGTTTCAATGCAGCCTTCATAATAGCCTCTCCTGAGATGCAGAATTACACAAAGGTTGAAATAAATTGAAAATTTATTCAATTTACATGTTCCAGTTCTGAGTAAGAGAGAAATTACTCCATTTAAGAAAAGATCAGTTACAGAAAGTCAATGCTTTGGGGCGTTTTAATAATGATAAAAGCCTTTGTTTGTAGCAAGTCTTCTGATGAGCAGACTGCTAACCAAGGAAAGCACTGTGTTCCGTGGGTTGGGGCCACAATGGGGCAAGTTTTCGTCCATCATTTCATTCGTACGTAGTGCCTCCGGCATCAGGCTGAAGCCGCCTGAACCCTGTGCCCCACTGCGCAGATGCACGCAGACGCGTGTGCATTGCTGTCCGTGTGCAGTGTGCCCTTCTACACCCCAGTCCTGGACAGTCTTTAAATACAAAAAATATTTAAACATAGACGTTATTTAGATTATAAATACATTTCAAGTAAAGTGCTATGCAGCAGCTCCTATTTTCCAGATGAGCAGAGCTGCAGTGCAGTTTTATGCAACTTCAGAGCAATCAAAATTCTCTTTTTTGGACTATTTTCTGCTTCTAGGCCAGCTAGCTGTGAGAAAAACACCCTTGTCTCTCTGAAATGCAGTACCTGCAGGTGGTCAGACACTGACTGCCTCAATGTTTCCTCCGCGGGTGGATGCAATACAAAAATAGGTTGTTGCTAATCTCTGAGATACCGGGAGGCTAAGCAGACGACAGAGCTGTGCCGTAAGCAGTGATGCAGTGCGACTGTCTGCAGGAAGTTTCACTTGGTTTATCTTGGCTACGTGCTCCCAGCAGAATATGGATGGACCTTAGGAAAAGAAGCAGCCTTCTCACAGTGCTGAGAGTTTCAGTACATTGTTTTAAAGGGGTGATCTTCATGAAAGGGCATTGCAAAGTAGTGGGCTGGGGGGGAAATAGGTGCCTTGCTGAATGCCTTGTTCTTTGCTCTGTTTTGGTGATGTTTCTGAAATTTTAGCTTTCAGACCTTGACCTGTCGGAACACTCTGAGAACAAAAAAATAACTGTTAAGGGCCTTCCTTATGACATTCGTTTTCTGTCACATCCAGATTTCATTAAAAAAAAAAAAAAACCTCTAGCCCTTTTGTAAACATAACTACATTCTCTGTATAAGTTGACTTTGAATTTACAGTCCACAGAGACAAGCAAATTAAGTGAAAAAAGATCAAAGACAACTGGACCTTTAGGGAGAGAGGAGGAGAAGGATAAACTTTCCCCAGGGCCCAAGGGTTACTTGGCAGCACTTGGTACTTGAACTTTTTCCTTCTGCAGGGAGCCAGAAGGCATCCAGCCTCCTGCTGGGCCACAGACCTGTAAATAAATAATGAGTGGAAGTAGTGAGATAAATGCTATTTCTTATTGGGGGAAAGACGGGTGGTTTGGTGGTGCACCATCTGCAGCACATGGGGCCAACCACCCCCAGGTGGTGCCTCAGCAGGCACCTGGGCTTGGTGCTGCAATCAGCCTGTATTGCCCACTGCTGGGGCAGCCCAGGAGGGTGCTCAGACGTCGTCCCTCCAGGCTGCAGCGTGGTGTCTGGCCTGCTCCCAGCCTACAGAGTTCCCTCCTGGCCCAAAGGTAGGTGTCTGCATCTGATCTTTTGGATAACTCAGCGGGAGCAGCGCTGTGGGGAGAGGAGATGATTGTTCTTGGCTTTTGTTGTCTACTGTTTGCAATATGTGGAAAGTTAGGTTTGGGTGGTCCTCCTGTGTCTGGAGAGGGGTTGCATTTGTATCTCCAGCCTTCTGGGCAGATGGGTGGTCTTGGTGGCCACTTCAGAATGTGAAGAACTGTATGTCTTGGGGTCTCACTGCTGCTGTGCACTCAAGGTTGTGTTGTGAAAGGTGAAAGTTGGCATCGCTGCAGTTTATTTGGGAGCAGTGTTGTGTAAGGTGCTTCACCCTGAGATTTTGCCCTGGCAAGGGCAGCAGAGCTGTTAGGATGGTGAGAAGAGGACAGCTTCCCCTCTCACAGCGCATCTGGGCTCGGGCATTGCTTGGGGAGCACAGATCACAGCTCTGCTGAGATCTTGGAGCTCCAGGACTGCTGAAACTGAAGGTGGTTGGGGAGCTTTGGAGTAAGAAAGGAAAAGGGTTCAGGGCTGTGTCTAAGGGTTGTGGTTTCTTTGCAGGGTGCTGTGTGTGAGCACAGGCACCTCAGCTTGCCCTTGGTCCCATTTAAGAGGCGTTGGTTTCAGTGTTGGGAGTGCTCCTGGTGCTCTCCAGACCGCTCCTCTCTGCCAGGCAGCAGGTACCAGATGCGGTGGCTGTAAGCTGATGGTGAGATTCACTGTCAAAACAGTTGCAGTTAAAAAGCTTTTTCCCTCAAAGAACAATGCTCCTTTTAAACCAGGAACATATAACTGCTGTGAGCTTGAAAAGAGACTGAAATTGCCCTGCCCTGCAGTTTGGGGGCTGGCAGCAATCAAACAGCCCTGGGTTAACGAGCACCTCATCAGCTGAGCCACGTTAACTACCTGTGCAGCCTCCAGCCCAGCCCCAGCAGAAGGGGCCAGAGCCATGTAAAGGATGACAGCGTGTGGTTGTGGTGCTGGGGCAGTTCTGATGGTTTGGCAGGTTTAGAAGCTTTTTATTTAAAAAGTTTGCTGGTTTGTGAGAGTCCATTTCAGTTCCTGTCTGTGTGGTGCAACCGACTGAGATAAGCTCATGTTTCCTGAATGCCTCTGGAAAAGAGGAGTGGAAGCTGGCCCTTAGACTCAATATGTGTATGGTTAATTACAGAATTAAAACACAGTAAGAACTTAGTTACCAAGGAGGCAGCTAAACACTAAACCTGGGGGAAATAAATGGAAATGGTTTTAGCACACAGTGTAACTGTGGTGGGAAGTGTAAGTCTTTGATATTGGTTATAGTGCCAGCAAATGCTGGAATATTGCAGGATAACTCTCAGTGGGAAGATAAATGAAAAATGTATTTTTTTCACCCCCTTTCTAAGAATTATGGGGAAATGAAGTGTGTATTTGTACTTCTCCTTTTGAAATGCTTTCCACATAACTGGCTCTACCGAAATGGAAGGGTGAATTCATAGCTTGGAGGTTTCTAAAAATGTCTCTGCCAAATGCGTGCGGCTGCTATCGCATGCCAAGTGGTCCAGAGCGAGCCAGGCTGGAATCTCTGGGGGCTGAGAATATCCAGGGGGCATGTGCATGCTTGTCTGCAAGTATGTTGGGCCCTTCTTTTGAAGGGTGAAAAAAATCAGCTGAGCATGTTTGTGATGGTGTGATCCCACCAGAAGGGAAATCTAAAGCAAATATTTTAATGAGATGTGGGGCCTTTGTGATTCTATATTGCTGTAAAGTGAACCAAGCCCTTGATGTAATTGGTGCCTGAGTGCTTGTTGTGTTTCTGTTCCTCGAAGGTGGGTGACAGCTCTCCAAGCAAGCAGCAGATGCTGTGCACCAAAGGCACTCAGCCCTGCCCGAGCAGAGTGGCAGCTGCAGCACAGGCTGCTTGTGCACCCCCAGTGAATTTTTTTGAGGTGAAGGTGGATCAATGCAATTCCTTCTCTGAGGGTAGACCTTGAGAAAAATACTGAGGGCAGTCCTTGAGAAAAGGAGGAAAGCTTCAAGAAGCACTCCTAATAGGGCTGGAAGCTTGCTCGGCTGTTGTCCGGTTTCCCTGGTTACCCGTGTTTCACAGTCTCGGAGTGGTGGAGGTTGGAGGCACCTTTGGAGGTTGCTGGTCCGGCTCCTGCTCCAGCAGGGCCACCCGGAGCCTTGGCCCAGGACCACATCCAGGAGGCTTCTGAAGATCTCCAAGGAGGTGACTCCACCAGCTCTCTGGGCAGTCTGCTCCTTGCTCTGTCACCCACACAGTAAACAATTGCAGAGGAACCGCTTCTGTTCTCGTTTGTGCCGGTGGCCTCTTGTCCTGGCAGCATTAAAAAGAGCCTGGCTCTGGGCTCCCTGCGCCTTCCTTCAGGTATCCATATATGTGGGTGGGATCCCCTGACCCTTCTCCAGGCTGAAGAGTCGCAGCTCTTTCAGCCTACGTTCAGTTCTCACTTGTACCATGAAGTATGCTTTTTTTTTTATGCTAGCTGAAAAAAACAAGCTCAGCTTAAGAGGTGGAAAGAGCCTGCATTCATACTTTGAATTTTAGTATAACATTCACTTTTCTAATGCAGCCGTTCATGATATCATTGAGTTTCTCTCAGTCATGGACATTTTAAAGCATGCTTATTAAGGAAGAATGGGATCAGCTGATGACAGTGTAATCTTTCCAAGACTTGATGTCTGCAGGATTTGTTGTGATCTGTAGAGAAATAAGAAGGATAACTGACCATAAAATGTTCCTGGGTAATGAAGGCAGACCTCTCATTTTGCTTTCCTATATGCTATCTTCCTTGCTACCCAACACACTGAATATCCAAGATCACATCCTATATTCACTGAGTTAACAGCTCCCACACTGCCAGCCAGGCAGCTGTGTAAGGGTATGTAAGAAGTCTCTTTGATTTATGCACTTTTTGCTACTTTAATAAGGTTCTTTATTTCTTTTTGTCGTAAGAGCTAACCTGTCTTTCAGTTCCTTTTGTTTCTTCTTGTTAAGTGACTTACTGAGTGTTGCAGAGGACACATATTCCTACATCTCAGTTATAGGTTCAGTGATGCTGCAGCTCCCGCTAGGCTCCCTACTTGATACATTAATTCTGGTGCTGCCTATAAATGGGATTCACGTGGCCATAGCCTTATGCTGTGCTGTGGCAAAACTCTGACAAAGAGCAGGTAGTCATAGGAAAGATGAATATTCAAGTCCTCTACTGGCTGCAATTATTCACACGTTGGCAAAATCACTGGCAAATGGCAGGGAAGGCAGCACTCACCTCCCAGGCCAGGGTCCCTGTGGGCTGGGGCTGCTGGTCTCACCAACATGAGCAGTATTTGGTGAACTCCCAGCTTCTGGCACCATGTGATCATAAAACCCAGCAAATTCTAAGAAAGCATATATGTGATATTCATAGTTGCAAATAAAAGCATTAAATATGAATCTTATGGAATGTTTCATAAAAAGCACTTTTACTTCTGTTTGCCTCTGGTTTGGGGTTTGCTTTTAATGTTGTAATTTTAATCCAGTGATATAAATGGTGAATGCCTAAATCATAACCTTGGAGCACTTGGGAGTGCCAGTTGTTCTTTGCCTGGCTGCATCCTCCGCCACTGATCGTTCCCACTCACTCAGTGTGAGCAAGAATGCTCTGGCCCTGCTGTGTTTGTGTGGTGTCAAGGAAAATGGCACAATTCCAGCAAGGACATCAGCGCTGCCATAAAGCAAGATGCAGCGATGCCGTGTGCGTGCCCATCGTGCAGCCACGCGCTGGGTGGATCGTGAGGTTCGTGCAGCCTTGCAAATCTCTTCGTAGGGCTTGCTTAGAGCACTGCAGCCTCGTCCATCTGCCCAGGCATCCTTTTATTTTTAAGCTCTCGGAGTGAGGCCGATCAGATGCTATCTCCGCTGACCTTCGGAGCTGCAGCATCGGGGCTGAGCCGCGCACCCCCTTATCTCCTCTTGCATGGCTGCCAGCGGGGCTGCAGGCTGTGCCGCCCGCCCGCGAGCCGCTTTGCCCCGTGTTTGGTGTCGGTTTCTGCATGAAAGGAAAATGCCACTCGGCTGCTCTGAGCCTGGCCTGGTGATAATGCTGCGCGCGTCCCTCCGCTCCCGCGATAAGCGCCCAAAGGGCAGGCAGGGAGAACGTCTCCTCGGGGATCAGCGCACACCCGGCCCTATAGATAGAACCACATATATATAGAACAACATGAAAGCTTTTTGCTTTCTTCTTTTCAACAGCGTGATGGCTGCGTATCGCCTGCAGGGACGCTTTCGGACCTGACCCCTCCAGGGGTCTGGGCTGGCTGTACCCGCAGTTCTTTGCTTTGCATCGTCCCAACGGGAGCAGAGGTTTGAAACTGAAGCCTGCAAACCAGAGCCTGGTTTTGTCGTCCTGATAAACACGCACAGAGCAGAGAGCTGGACTGGTTTCCCTTTATCTTCAAAAAGGACAACAGGGCAAAATGTTTGTTTGGGTTATTGGCTTTTTGTAGGTGTCACCCAACTCCCAAGCAGTTCTTGCTGCTGCTGATCTGAGATAACTCTGTCAGTGGCATCTAGGTGCTGACATTATTGCTAGCTGGTCTGAAATGGAGATAAGATTTTCTATATTGAGTAAGTCTATTGATCCAGTTGGCCTCCTATCCTGTGCCTGATAATAGCAAATACTGGATGCTTCCAGGAGAAGTGAGCCTTCCCTTAGCTTGAGTTTGTCCTCTGATACAGTGCTGTATACTTGGGATTAAACAAGTGGAGAATTCCTTTCTGAGCCATCTTCAAAGCATTCTTCTTTTGCTTCTTTTCAATTGGATGTAACATTGATCTTTAGCAGCATTTGCATAATGTTAGTCATGTTTGTTTAAATGTCAGAGACGATATTTGAAAATAGCTGAAGCAAAAATGCAAGTTGCTTAGTGTCAGCAGCTTAGTGCCAGCACCCTGCAGCTTTCATGTAGTGACTGGTTTTTGCCAGTAACCTATCTGCTTATCCAGAACCAACCAAGAAAAGAAAAAGGGAAAAAAAAAAAAAGACCTAAGAAAATTGTCTTTATTTGCCAATTTGTTTTAAATCGTTCTGTCTTTGCACTAGTACCTTTGGCAATAGCAGACTTGGGTCTAGACTTAGCTTCTGATCTTTCACAGACCTAACTGTAAACAGCTTTGTAGGCAATTGGATGATATTCACGATGAAAGACGGCAAATGGGAGTTTACTTTCTGTCATTACTGCTTGTTAATTTCTATACAGGTGTGTGTGTATGTTCAGGTTTACATATCTCAGCGAGAGCTTCTGGTCTAATCACCTTGTCAAAAATACATTGAATGACGTCACTTAGAGGAGTCCACAGGTGGTAGTGAGCTTTGAGAGAAATTGCCAGAAAAGCATAATGCCTAAAAGAACAAACAGTAAATAAGAATGCTCCTTTCCAGGAGGAAAACAAGCAGTAATGAACTCTAAGACTTTGATCCTAGCTCTGCAGGAGAGGAATGGCAGAGCTGTTTTTGTGGGTTGAAGCCAATATTAGCAGTCCTTTCCGCACTGGCCCATGGTGTGTAAGGCACTGGATTTAGGAGAAACCCGACACGTATTGTTAATTAGCATATCCAAATCTTACGAAGTGCCTGGTCCATGGCCCACTGGCAGAAGTTCCTCCAGGTACCTGGAGCTGCTCCGTGCCTTGCAGGGTGCGTGCGCACCTCAGATTCGTAGCAGCCTGCTCCAAATGCACTCATCGGCCCCAGGTGCTGCTGGTGACAAACACGTTCTTTGCCTTTGTACCCTAGGGCATAAGATGTGGTGTTTCAATTCAAGATCAATTATTTTTAACTGAAGAATGATAGCCCTGCGTCTGAATTATCTTGGGGCTTAATTCACATCAGTTAAACCTTTTCAAAGGCTTATTAAAATTCCTTAAGTGTGTCCAACTTATCAGCAGTTGAGTGTCAATGGCATTATACAAATGTTGCTATTGGAAATAACTGTTAAGTTTTGTTTGACCGTGTGATTCTCATATACATATACTGTGCCTGTGGCTATTAATACTACTTAGTACTTACACGGTTGCTTTCATCTGGCGATCAGAGGGCATTGCCCAGGGAAGCGAGCATCATGCTCCCCTATCTAAATGCGGCTGTGACTCATACGGGGTTTAACATCTCCCACTGAATCCTGCCTGTGGCTGCGTCCAAAAGGTGTCCCTGTGCTGGCAGGAAATGTGGGGAAGCACTGAGAGGCTTGTCTGAAAAATCTCATCAGAGCCTGGTGTTGGCATCTTGATACTGAGAGAGGATGAAGAAGGGAGGGACAGGCTCAGAAAGTTGCTTCACATGCCAGTCACCAGAGATGATGAGAGAGGAGAAACCCTCTGTTGAAAAAAGGTGCTGCCTGTCTGGGATCTGCTGCAGCTGCTGGAGTTTGGGTTGTCGATGTGCTTGTATGTATAAATGCCCAATCAGAAATGCCTGAGTTAGTGATCTGATGCTTTTTTTCCTTATTTCTCTTCCCCCCACCCCACTTCTCCTCATTGTCAGTATATAGTTCCCACTCATGCCATTGTGGAGGTTTAGATTTCCATATAATTTTTATTTACCTCGTAATGAGCTTCTGTACCAAGCACACGCTCTGGCCAAGTGATCGTTTGTTCCAGAAGCCACTAGGTAGCACTGTGAAATAACGTTCTGCCCAGCCCTGCGCCGCTCCAGCACCTCATCTGAGCAAAGAGAGCCCAAATTCTCTGATGGCTCTGTTAAATATGATAGAGCTAAGGGCAACTTTAAAACTGTCTCCAGTGTCGGGTCTGCAGTCACATAAGAGAGAAACCAGCCGTGGTACGTTTCCATACACACACACACTGAACTGTTCGGGGCACTGTGCAGCAAGCGCGTCAGCGTGCACCCACCTTTGGCACGTGAGCTCCTTGTGCTGGTGAAGCAGAGCAGAGGCTCGCCCAGATGAGCCCCAGCACGGACGCAGCGATGTGTTAGGCTTTATTGTGTTATAAGTGACTGTTAGCACTGAAACCCTGCAACACAGATGCTACAGACATTTCCAAAATGATTAATCCTTGTGCTTTGATGGCAACAGCTGCATATTTCAGCTGGGGTGTTTTACACTCAGATTTATTGCATATTATTCACATAATAAGCATTTTTGCTCTTGTAAAATGTCTATTGGAATATAATTTTCTAATTATGTACAATTTATGAAAAAAGTCTCATATAATTTGCACTTGGATGCTCAAAACTGTTCTAAGTTAAACTGGGTTTCTTCTATTCCAAAGAGTTTTAGCAATTTCTATGTATTTCTGATTTCCTTTGGAATATACCACACATAAAGGAAAATATATTGTCTTGGTTTGTATTATGTTAAACAGTATTCTCCCAAAGAAACAGAGTTGGGTAAAAGTTTTTATATTGTGACTTGCTTTTATTAACATTAGTTAATCCAAAGTATTTCTCTGATATATTAATCCCAAAATTATTCTACAAATGAATTAGCAAAAACACTTGAGCTTCTTTATCAAGTTAACTCTCCGCGTTCTGTTCAACACAGCTGCGTACAGCCAACTGTGTGATAGCTTCGCTGTGTAACGGCTTACGCACCCGTATATTAAATGTACCCAGCAGCTCGCTGCAATGCGTGTGACTGCATCAAAACCGTATCTCTGCTTTTTAAAATTAGAACTCACTCCGAGAGCTGCAGGGAGAGGAGGGTGATAAAGGGCCTGGGCACTGCGCTCTGCAGGGGCTGCTGGGCTCAGCGCTCGGTGTGCAGAACACGGAGCCACGAGCACCGCTCCGGGGCTGAGGTCTGCACCTTGGTTGTGGTCAGACGCTGGAAAACTTGAGCATCGGCATTAACTGAAGAGCTGGAAGTGAGGACTGGAGAATTCTTTTCCTGTATCTGCTCTGGCTGCGCCTACTGTAATGATTTTTCCATCCACAAAATAATTGCGTTCACAAGAGTGGTTATTGAGTCGGGCATAATCCAGGACTGTTAGGGAAATAATGTGCTGACCAGAAAGGGCGCAGCGTTTCTGCTAGACACTCTGTCATTTTGTGTAAGCCAAAGGCACCCCAGTGTAAGCCAAAGCAAATGTCCTTATTTTGCCCTGACAAGGACCTCAGTGGGTCGATGTTTTCACCTTGTATACGTTTGGCCACTCTGGCTTACAGAAAACCAGCACTGCAGCATCACCTGTGCTCCGACCGCATCTGTTAGCGCTCGCTGGGCGGTTGCTCTGCCTTATCTTGTTACGTCTGTAACATCTGCAAGTAAGTTATGTGGTGCTTTCATCCCCCCCGAGGATTTATGGCAACCTCTCGGGGACCTTAATCATCGGATCAATACGCTTCTGACACCTGTAGATCAACATAAACTTGACCCTTGGTCTTGACAAATCTATCACCACAATGCCCTATTTTTTTTTATTTTTTATTTTCTCACGCATCCCCATGGCTGGGAGCAGAGGGGCTGGAGCTGAGTGGAAGCGCTGATGGTGGCCAGGCAGCCCCCATCCATCTCAAGGCCAGGAGTCAAAATGATAAAGGATGCACGGGGCTGCAGGGCCTGGGCGTTGTGCCTGGGAGAAGGCTCCTGCAGGTTGTAGGGTGCAGCCAGCTCCCCAGCGGGACTCCCCGAGCTGTGGGCATCCCGCAGCCTGGCTGTGAAACACTACGTTCACTGAAAGCCCTGCTCCCCTTCCAGGGAGCTGGCTGGTAAGATGAGATGTGCTGCTTTAAAAAACTGCACGTTGTGCTCGTCCTATCTTTAGCTCGGGTTGCCAGAAAGCGTTTTCTCATTTGAAAAGTCTGTTCCTGTTTGTGCAAGGCTTCTCCTCACTCGCTCCCCGCCCCATCCATTTTTCCATCCGTTCAGCGTGCGAGCTAATCCCTGCTCTGAAGCAGGGATTTCTGTCCTGCGTTCAGCAGGCTGTGCAGGACCTCGCTGCCCACCTGAACCCTGTGCCAGCACTCGCAATGACATGTATGAGGGTGAGCGGCCAGTGCAGGGCTCTGCATCAAGTGTCAGGGCCAGGATTAAAACAGGGTCTTCCCAATGTCAAGATCTCACCCGCTCTGAGCTTGATGAGAAAAGCAAAACCATCAATGCATGCTGCAACAGCAAGATGCGTAAATAAGGAGCGCCCTGCAGAACAGCTGATGGCAGCAAGTCTGCATTTTCAGAGTGGTTTTCTTTATCCCTGAAAGTTTTCCACAAAATGTCAGTGACTCAAACGTTCTGAAGTTACTGGTCCCCATTTTGAGAAAAAATGATAAGAGAAAATGAATTCTTGTGGCCCGTGCTGTTTTTCTCAACTACTTTTGCCTCTCCTCAGAAGGTGGCTGGCGTGCTGGTGTCCTGCTTGATGCAACAGGAATGGTTTAGAGATGTTTGAAGAGGACGATGCTGTTTGACCGGCACACACAAAAATCTGCAAAGTTAGTTGTTCCGCCCAAATGTTATTTCACCTTTAAAAAAAAAAAAAAAAAATAAGTGGGAACTAATTGCTTGAATGGCCTCTCCAGTGCCAGACACCTGTACCTCAGTCTAAACTTGACTCTTGTCATTTATGCTCTCTAAGAGTGTCGTGTTGACTTCTGGATGAAAGGGCTGAGTAGAGCTAATGAGTGCCCATGTCTTGATTTTGGCTGCAGTTGGGAACAGCTGCACACAGGGAAGGAACCTGCCCAGAAAATGAAAGGAATGGCCTTGTGGGAGGCAGGGGGAGGAGGAGCTAGGAGGCATTTCCTTCTGCTCTGCAGTCAACCAGGCTCTCTGCCTTTCAAGACGAATCTTGGAGGGCCAGCTTGGCTGTCCTGGAAAAGAATCTTCAAATCTATTAATTTTGCTGTTGTAGTAAGCATGCGTTTTCCTAATGGAAGCAAGTAAGTGTCTGACTTCAGCAAAACAACCTCTCTGTTCTGTCGTGACTATACAGTGAGATTTGAATGGACCTGCCCCTGATTTTCTGTGTGAGACAAGTTGGTCGTAAGGATATTGGCCTTCACCAGAAGAGCATCCTGTGTCACTAGAACTGTGATCGTGGCTTCTCTGGGCTTGAATGCTAGAAAAGGGCCTCAAACTTCAGCTTAGATCTGAATTACATGACATTTAGAAACATCTGTATGCAGCCTTTGCTTTGGTAGCTGATGTGCTCTGTCTTTGACCTCTAAGGCCAAATGGTACAATGGTCTAGCCTGGTATCTTCCTCCTTATGATTTCTTATCCCTTCCCTGTTTGAGTAAACAAAATAGCAGTATGATACCTACTACCCAACATAGCTATCCTTGCAACAAGCCCTGTGTAACTCCAAAAAGTCCAGCAAGTCTAATGCACTGGAAAAGAAACCTTCTGTATCATGAACTGTGAATAGTGTAAAACTGAAGTTCCTGTGCAACAGGGCTCCAAACAACAGAACTGCTGTCTTCTGTGGAACAATAAGGGAAGCTCTGGGTGTGTAAACAGGGGGGGGAAAAAATTCTACTTTTCCAGTGATCTTTGTGGAATATAAAATAAGGTCAGCATCTAAAGTGGATTCTTTTGTTCAGAAATGTTCACTCCACCAGGGCTCAGACACTGGTTCAGGAGCTGAGGTGTGAAAATTTGGGAGTTTACCCCTAACTTTCCCTGACCTGAGTAATTTGAGTCAAATCCCCCCGTCTCTGCACCATTTCAGCAATGTGTAAAACAGCAGTGGCAGCAGTTTGCAGGGAGGTGGTGCTCAGATGAGTAACACTGGTGTGTGTGGTGGTTTAAAATGCCAAATTAGAAGAACCTGGAGAAGTATTGATTGTTATTTTCTAATGGGCTCTAAAATAGGGGCTTGGTGGCTGTAGCTGTCAGGTTTTGTGGGTCCCCTTACAGAACAGGTTGCTGCCACGCGGGTTGATTTCAGCACGTGTAATCTGGGTGTGCATAGCCAAAAGGCATCTGTCATCTCCTGTGGTGACCTTGTACCACCTGTCTGTCCCATGCAAGGCCAGCAATTAAGTGCAAGGTAATGAAGACTGCAAGACATGAAAGGGCTTTTCATTAGCCGATCAAAGGGGCAGAGCGCAGTGTTTTCACAGCCAGAATACTGGGACCAATAGGACTAGAAATGTGGCTGGGAAAGCAAGAAAAGCAAACAAGATGCTTGGAAATTAACCTACAAACTATCCCTGTTTCTGTGCGTGGTGCTAGGTGTAGATCTCCTGTGCTCTTACTTTGTTTGTGGGAAAAACATCAAGGATTCATTTCTGTCTTGTTATCTGGGGAATAGTCCTTGTGTTTATGAAAATGGAATGCTGTAATGTTAGTGCCAGGGGTTGAATAGGGAAGTTTGGTTTCCAGCTCTAATGCCTCATTATGTAAGAAGTCATTGAGGTTTAAATTCTCAAGGACAAGCACTGATGGGCTCTAAATTGCTGTCTCAGGCCTGGCTTTCAGGTGATCAGCAGCTCTTGTGGATTTTTTGTGCATCTAAAAGGAGAATTTAGTCTAAGGTCCCAGACAAGCATGTGAGTGGTGGGTGAGAGATACTGCAGCACCTCTCTTTTTATAGCAGCAAATCCACTTTCATGTTTGAAGAACTACAGTTGAGTAAAGCAAATCTTTGGCGTTGCTGTAAAAGGGCTGTCTGTAAAGATGTGAGTGAGGGAGCTGAATTCTGAGCGTGGGATCTTTGTGTATTTGGTGGCAATAGCACGGGACTCTCAATATCCACTAATGGATACGGATTGCTTTCTGGACATGTAATTGGAAAGAAAAACTCCGATCTGCACCATAACGCAAAGCAAGTACAAAAACTCCCCTAAGTCTCAGAACTCGAAATGAACAGCGGAGGGGTACTGGAGCCTCGGCATGGGAGGGTGCCAGAAATGTGGCCGGGTGTCAGCGAGTCTGCCTACTTCCACTCGCCCCGATGTGAGGACCTTCAGCGGGGTTAGCCGTGTCCGTAGAGTGAGGTGTGTGTAGTTGTGGGGTGGTTCTGGACCTGCCTCTGGGGGTGTGCAGTGGGGAGGGAAGCAGCAGCTGATGCTGCACAATGCATAAAGCAGTACATGAAACCTCAGGTCAACCAAGATTTATGTTTTCCTTCCCAGAAATAGCATAAATCATCCCATTGATATCATTAGCACTGACTTGCTGAAGTCAGGCAGTACAAATTTGTTCTAATTTTTTAGTGCTTAAAAATATATATTAAAAAAACTTGCTTATTTGAGCTTATTTGACTGAAACACTTTTTTTTTTTTTTATTATTCTTTTTTCCCTTTGGTGGCCTGTTTTTCCATGGCCTCTCGTGATGACAGCCAGCCAGCACTGTGCACATGTTTGTGCGTTGCGCCTCTGCCGACTGCAGGGACTGCTCTGAAAGCAGCTTTTATTCCTCATAGATAGTGAGGAGTACAAAAATCCTGCCCAGGAAGGTGGGATTTGGGGAGCAATTTCTAGGAGCCAAAACTGTGACTTATTCAAAGCTGATGCTGGAGGACATGCAATCTATTTAGGAAACATCTGCTTGCTAAAATAAACCATGGTATATTCTTGCAGCAACAGAGTGTACTGAATCTTATTCCCAATATGCAGAACACCTAGAAAATATTTCTGAGAGTAGGTGTTTTTAACTTTGAAAGTTAATTATCTGCTAAATAACCAGACATACTGGTTCTAGGAGCAAAACTCTAAAATACCTTTTAAAATTTTAAATTGTTTGTTTCTTAATAAATAAGAGTAGTTCATAGAATTTGAAATCCTTGACAAATGTGCTTTTCTGTTCCTGTGTGGGTCTGTTAACTCCTGACCTTACTTGCTCTACAGTAGTATCATTCATGTTTGTTTCTCCTGCAGCCTAGCCATCTCCACAAACAGCAGTTTAGCTCCAGAATGTCTCCCCAAGGCCAATAAATGCAATCCAAACCGAACCAATAAAATTGCTTTGGCCACAGGAAGATTCTGCCCCTTTGCAGGTTAGCTTTTATTTTGGACAACTTATTTTTCCAGCACATCAAACCACACAGGGACTGAGCAGTCTCTGCAGTTCATGTGGGTGGATCCTGCACTTGTGTGGCCCCTGCTTACATCTGTAGGTGCGGACCTCTGCCTGCACTGACCGATTGCAAACGTGATGCCTCTGTCCGTAATGGAGCTGGGAGAGCTGCACAGATCTCCTGACTTGCAGAGCTGTGTTTTAGTCATTGGCCTCTGCTTCTTTTTTGACACAGAACAAATGTTATTCAAATGTTATTTTAAGCAGGGATGACTTAACAAATGTTTTATAGTCTTGGTGGAGTCAGTGCATCAGTTGTTGAGCACACAGAGCTGGATTAAGAATGCCCTGCTTTGAACTTCTGAATTTTCATCTCTCTTCCTGGGCTTCTGTCATCTTTTCCTTTTGCTCGTGTTCAGGAAACAGTTTATTTTCTGTCTCTTTCTGCCTCTTACTGTCTTCACCCAGACTCCATTTACACAACTTGTATGTGGTCTGCAGTTCCAGCAACTCCTTTAAGCGAAGACAGAGAAACTCACCTATTTTATTTATTTATTTATTTATTTATAACTGACTTTGGCCAGCCTATAAGTGCTAGTATGCATTTCAGGCAACAGTCTGGGGTAAGCACATGCAGTACTGTGACAGAAGCAGAGACGCTTTAAGGCTGGTTGGTTAGCCAAGGTACAGCAGTACAACCTTCACTGTGGAGAGAATCCGCAGCAGTGATCTAGTTCAGCTCAGTGGCACTGAGATGCTCCTCTGCTCAGTGCTCTCTGAGGACTACCAGAGCTGCAGTGGGAAGGGAGAGGGGGTGAGTTTGAGAACCTTAAAAATCCCTAGTTGGCACCCAGAAAGAAGAAAATCTGTGTGGGCCAATGCATGGCCCATGGCATCGAAGAAGCAGTAATGATGAGAACACTGTTGAATGAATAACAAAGCAAGGGGTTTTGAGAGAGGGGAGAAAACACTGAAATTCCCTGTGGTATCAGAGTGAACTAGGGAGAGGTTAGGGAAGGCCTGTGGCTGATGGCCTGCTCTGAGGAAGGCCGTGTCTCTACATGGAGCTTTCTCACTGGGTGATGCTCTAGAGGCAGTCTTCTAGATGACCACTGGAGACAGGTAGTGATTTGCACTTAACCTTTTCTGTGTCACTTTGCAAAACTTGGTGATTAACTTTCACAAATGTATTGCTTGTGCTTGTTCTTCTGTTAGGAGAAATCTCCGTTTCCCTCTCTGCATCAAAACGTAGTGTGAAGTTCATATTGTACTAAATAACTCCCACCCAGGAGTAAGAATCAGCCTCCAGTCTAAAAGCTCCCTTTCTCACCCTGGAGACAAGAAGGAATCACGTTTTAAAGGTGTTGATTCTTCTTAATAATCCCCATTAACACGAAATCACTTACTGCTGATACTGATCTAAACTGTTGTCAGTGCAATGAATTAGGAGCAGGGCTGGGGCTGGGTTGTTGATCTGTTGTTTTCCTGCCGGGCTTCTTGAGAACACTTTGGCTAATTCCTGCCAGGACCAAGCCTCCTTGTTTTCTGACTCCACAAAGTAATTTGTTATGCAAAATTTCCCCGAATTTAAGCAATCAAATTCTGGCCACGGATGCAGTCTAGGAACTGCAGGGATGTTATTTAGGGAAAACAATTACCTCAATTTCTACAAAATTGCTAAAGACAAGGGATTTGATATCAGTCCCTTGCAGCTGACATGTTTATTCATTATTTAACTTGTTCCTTCACAAATTGTGTGATTTCAGGTAGTTTGTGTAAACTCACCATACACAGTTTGTCTGGAGAAGAGTGGTGCTGAGCTGCACTTGCTCCTGTTACCTTCAGGTGAAGCTGAGGGCACTGAATTTTGAATAAAGCTGGTCTAGAACAGGAGGGAAAAAGGCCAGCGCCAGACTGTGCAATCCAAAAAAGGCTGAGGAAAGGGCGATGAGATCAGATCCAAGTGCAAATCTTATTAAAACCTCTCTCCTGCTCCCCTTAGCATGCTTCAAACACTGAGAGGATCTCTGATTTCAGGTTCCCTAGGGAAAGGCTAGTATCCTGTGCTTTCCTCTGGAATTATGCTAAGCACAGTCCTTTTTATTTTATTTTTCATATTGCTCTGTAGACCTGAAACCCTTCAGGCTCAGGCAGAGATGCATGCCAGGTTTGATGCATTCAGTTTTTCTGAGCATGTGGGAGTGCTGGGCTTGGGAGCGCGTGCTGTGGTGTGTGCTGACAGCCTCAGTGCTGCCGAAGTCCTGGGGGAACCTTTCTCTGCCTGACCCCACTGGCTCTGGAGCTGCTTGTGCTGGGGGTGATGCAGAGCAGAACCAGCAGGAGTGGGGTGCTCTAGCATGGCAGGACAGCAGGCCCGCTGTAGCTGAAAGCAGTGTGCCAGGCATTAATCCCTAATAGGGGCTAATTCTATCGCACTTCTCCCACTCCAGCTAATGAAAGATCTTTTATGTGCCTCATTTTGTGGCTGCCAGAGCAGAGCTGCATCACTGCTCTCGGCTTCAGCCAGCTGCGGCTGTGTCCTCTGCCTAAATTGTGTTCTGAACTGGCTCCAAAGCTCTGGCTGCTGATCTGAGCCCTTGCCTTATCCACCGTGCATCTGCTTGTGATGCAATTCCCGCAGGGATAGGGAAGCACGGGGAGGAGGGGACCGTGTGAGCTCACTGCATGCAGTGGCTGGGCTACATCCATCCCCCTCAGGAGCAAGAACAGTGTGGTTTTGGCAATTGGACCCAAAGCTGGTGCCCAGAACAGAGGAACAGCTGGATTCTCTGATAGCTGTGGCTCTGAGGTGTTCCTGGAGGAAAATGCATTTGAAGAAATGAACATGTGAGGAAGGGAAAGGATGTTTGGAGTATGTGGAAGTGAGAGGGGTGCTGTGTTGATGTATGAAGTTCCTTTTTTTTTTTTTTTTTTTCTCTCACTGCAGTCCATCCTGGTAGACAACTTAATAAAGGGCCAGAGCTAGCCCTGGAAGTAGTGATTCATATTTTAGCCAGTCTTGATGCTTTCACTCATGTTAACTCAGAACTTGTCCTCATCTCCTGAGATCTCCTTGTCAGCTCTGATCCTGGCCAAGCTCTGTAGCAGCAAGATCTGACTGTGAATGGTGCCAGCAGCATTGAGCTGGACAGTGGCATTGTGCATGCTGCAGTTAAGGCAAACTGAGGCACAGGGCTGCCAGTGCCCCTCAGCCCCTGACAGTGGCAGAGTTCAGACCTGCTCTCTCCTGCCCCTCACATGCTGTTCCCCTGGGGCTCTCAGGAAGGTAGGCACCCTCAACCTTCTTAGAGCAGGATGTTTTCTGGCTAATCTGCTCTCTCAGTACCACCTGCTGGAATGTGAGTCCTTCCAGCACAAAAACTGTGTGGGAAGAACGCAAAAGTTAGCACGCAGCTGGCAGTCCTGGGATAGGAGGAGGTTTCATGTAGAAGTAGCCTTTTCTTCCTGGGCTGACCGCAGCTCCTGCACATTTTGAGGTGTGTAGCCATGCATCCATGCTCTGAACATTGCAGACTGGCAGGCTCTGGTTCCCTTTAGTGTATTAAACCCAGTATCCCCCTGCCTCTGCCAGGTGCGTGCCCCTGGAGTGTCAGAAAGCCATCCTTAGTGCAGCCCAGAGTCCTGTTCGTGTCTGTGCTCCCTGCAGCATTAGGGGCTTTGGGAGCAGCGCCTAGGTCTCTCCTTCCATTAGCAGAGGTAGAGAGGAGGTGGGAGCTCCTAATCTGTGCGATCCTACCTGGGGGTGTGTGCGGTTGGTCCCTTCGGGAAGGAGGGGCAGAGGCTGCAGAAGGCTCTATTCAGCGGCAGCCTCTCATCCCGTGTCCCAGGGCCACAGCCACCCTGTCTCCATCCCTGTTTACTGATGGGGGCGATATGGCCAGGACAGGAGAGGTTGCAGGTTCCGCTAATCGCCTTATCACCGGGCCGGACAATCTCAGACACTCAGAGGATGTTTTGACTGCGCTGAATTACAATGTTTGTTGTTTCTCACTCCCAATAATTGACATTTGATAGCGACTACTGTAAAAGCGGCCGAGGGGCTGGGGCTGAGCCAGAAGAGAGGTGGGAGCCGGGAGGTGGGCAGCCCTGCTCTCTGCCCCCGGGCACTCTGGGGACAGGCAGAGCTCCAGAATAGACTTCTAAGGCCAGGACACAGCGGGTACGCTGGGGCTGCTCCCCTCCAGCAGGACCCGATCCCATGGTTTATCGTCCGGGTGTTGCTCCCCTCATACAGCCTTTCGGTGCCAGGAATAAATCCTTCCCCGAGGCGAGGGGCTCCCGGAGCCTCCCAGCGATGGAACCCGGCCAGGATGTGGAGGGGAGCGGGGCTGTCCTCGACCCCCGCCTGGAGAGGGACTGGTGGGGGACAAGGCACAGCAGTGCTGCCCGGGTTGGTGGTTCAAGAGCAGCTTTTAAATAATTTTTTAAAATACATTAAAATGCAAGCATCGTTTGCACGCGCTAGAACGGGAACTGCTGAAATTACGGGAAGGGCACACGAAGAGAGAGAGAGGGGAAAACAATAGAATAAAATAAATAAAAAGGTGACCGGGGCTGCAGTGGGAGCCCCGGGGCCCTCGGCCGCGCAATGAAGGCCAGGGACACGCAAGGTGAAGCCACTCTCTTTAATGACAACTCGCTGATCTCCGTCAGCTTGTACAGCAAAGGGAAACACGTCCGGACGGGCGGCGGGACGAGGAGCGGACAGTGCATTAGAATCCTAACTCATGTTTTAGTGCATAACCCTACAGGGAGCTGGCGGGTCGGAGCGTCTGGTCCTCGGCGCGGCCGTGCCCGTCCTGCGCTGGCAACAGCGGCCGCGGGGCGCAGCGCCCGGCC
>VXAV01009915.1:83286-112280 GCA_013399715.1 Alectura lathami | reverse complement strand
TTTTTTTGTGATAAGCCCCAGAAGCCCTGCAATAAATCTGCATTTTGAAATTGGCCCCTTACTTGGCTGGTTGCTGGAGTTGCTCTGAAAGTTGCTCTGAACCAATTTTTATACAAATTGCACATGAGCAAAAATGAAGCAAAAGGGTCGTGTGCATGTTGCAAAGTCGGATGCTTAGCACTCAGAATGTGACCCTCTGCTGTGTGTGTTCACAACCGGGAATGGGGTTTTTGGTTTTATTTTAGTGTTTTTTTTTTTTTTTTTTTCCTAAGGCCTCTGACTCCCGAAGCGCACAGGATGAGCACTGCTCGTGTAGCAAGCAGCCATTCAATATTTAGTTTTATGCTTCCTGTTGAGCATGTGGCCCCAGGCCTTGCTCCACAGTGAGCTGTTAAACCATGGAGACAGAGCTTTTCGTTTCATCTTCCATTTCAGAGGTGTCTGAGTGCTTTGGTACGAGGGGTCCCACTTCCATCAACCCACGTGTGGGAGGGAATCATTACACCTACTGCCCAGAGAATTTAAGGTGCAGAATTTGAGGTTAAAAGCACCCGTTCAGCTAGGGCACCCAGTCTGAGGTAGCTGCAGTGTGACTTTAAGTATTTTTGATGTTAAAAGATGCTATGATCTTCCAAGTATGTAAAAGCACAGAGAAACTGCAATTCAGAGGGGTGTATAAGTTGGACATGCTTAGGGTGATTCTCAGGTAGGTGACAAAAATGCGTATTTCTGATACAAAGGTACAAGGCCAAGCCTTCTCCTCAATGCAGGGGAGTGCTACAATTTCTCAAAGCAAAGATCCTCAGGATTTTCCCAATGCACCACTTTCCAGCTTTGCTCTCCCCTGAAGTTTTCCAGCACGTGGACAGGCACCGTTTTATCTCAACTGATAGAAAGTGCCCAGCAAGTGGAAATAATGGAAAAAATGGGACAAGCCCTTGTTAGGCTCTGTCCAGAAGTGGTCACCGGGTTGTCAAGCTGCTGTCCCTCACTCTGTGGCTGAGTGCCATCTTGTGGGACTCACAGCCCTGCGTGGGAGCCCCCAGGGCTGGCAGGGTTTGGGGGAAATGGGGCACTCAGGGTGTACAGATGCTGGGCTTCCTCAGGAGTGCAGAAGAGCACAACAAGAGAATAACCTGGGGCATGAAATCAGAAAAAGCCCAAAGCAGAGCAGAATGTAATGCAGCCAACAACTGCTGCGTAATTCCAGCGCCTTTGTCTCACTGGGGGCAGATTTTGTCGGGGCTGTCCAGCTATAGGGGTGAAAGGCTGTCTCCTTATGCTGAGCTCAGAAAGCCAGTGTGCATGAAAAGACAGCAGGACAAAAACGGGGCTTTAGGGAAGCACCCTGAAGTGATCATTTGCAAAACTGTTCTACTCAGAGAGACCCTTTTTTTTTGGTGTGTGTTAGAAAATCTACCACAGGCAGGTGCTGCTAGCATGTGCATTTGCCCAATTGGTAGACACTGGGATTGTTCTAAAGCCAGAAAAATCAGAGCTACTTCTTGCTTTCTTGTTGTTTGCTTTCTGTTATGTAGAAGTGAAACCTATCTAGCCACACTTCTTTAAGTGAACAGCCCATCTGCAGAAACTTCTAGCATCCTGCCTACTGCGTTTCCAGGGAATGCTATCTCTGCCTGCTTTGTCTCACCTCTATCTGGTTTTGGACACCCCACCCTTGGTGTGGCCTTCCTTATATCAGCTGTGGTGCGCGTTTTTATGATGGGAAAGGCTATCCTTAGGAGCAGAAGCTGTTACCTCGTCAGGAAGATGTTAGGTGGGTGCAGCTTTTGATCACTTGGTTAGCTTGGACTTGATGGGACTGCTGTGGCAATCGCATGGCCAAAACGCCACGCATCCTGTCAAACCCATCCCGCTCTCCTCTCTGTCATTGAAGCCCTGAGATAAGCAGCAGTGAGATGTCTGTCTGGGAGTGGAACTAGCAGTTTCTGGTCTAATCCACGCTGGGCTACAGCACAAGTGTCTACCAAGGATCTCAGAGTAGCGTGGTTTATGCAGTGCGTGCTGGTGGGTAAATTTAGAGTTGACAACTCCCTTCCACAACTTGCAGGACTCAAGGACAGTCCTATCAGGTGGCAACTGGCTGGGGGAGTATTTATAATCCATTTGCTGACTGGCATTAATATGAACCTGTCATCCCTTGTGCCACTTGGGAAACCACGTAACCGAGGGTCGACAATGCCAATAGCTGCTGGTGGTCTTTTTGGCAATAGCTGAACACGTTCCTTCCGACTGCCAAATGCATTTCAGCCTCCGCAGAAAGTTGTCACCAAGATAAAGTACTGTCTGGATCCTCTTTCCTCTGAGCTCCGCCGACTTGGGAAAATGGGAGATTTGACACGGCCAGCAGATTTCAGCCTGTCTGTGCCTGAGGCACAGCTGGCAGGCGCAAGGAGCTGACAGCTGTCTGCAGGGTGAGCGCAGGGCTTCCTTCCTCTCTTAATGCAGGGCAGCATCTCGTGCTCGCACCTGATTTCAGCAGGCAATGCTCTCCGTTCTCCATGTTTGCATGCCCGCATGCCCAAGTCTAGGATGCATCTAGACCTGAATGTGCCTGTTTATCCGAGAGACAGGCCTGCAGCAGCTCTTGCTTTGGGTTCTTAGCAATGCCAGGCTGGCTGCTCGCCACCTGACTTGGCATTTCCATCTCTGCAGAACTGCTGCAGTCCGTGTGACATCAGGCACCCACAAACACCCTGCCCTGTGCCTCCTGGATGTGTGTCCAGGACTCTGCTGTGGCTTGGCAGCTGGATAAGCTAATTGTGCTAGTCTTCTTCTCTCAAGGAAGTGAAACCAAAATAGCACAGCTAGCTAACCTCTCCAGAAGCTCCAGAACCATGTCTTCTTTGCTGTCCTCCTCCATCTTTTTGTCTTCCTTTTCTGCTTGAACCACTACATTCAGTCTATCTTTCCCTACCAGTTTAGTATTAATTCCTTGCTGTAGTTCCTTATTTACACTAAAAGCAGCAGTGAGATTTGTCAGCAGGAGTCCCCTTAAACAGCATGCAGCCAAGGTGCACCTACTGCACCGAGACCTGTGGGCTGTCACCAGCCAAGTTCCCACATGCTCCTGTTCAACAGCCAGCGCTGGGCTGGAGCTACTCCTTCCTTGGGAGAAATGAGAGGTGTATCTCAAGTTTCCTGACAAATAACATCTCTTGGCTTAGGAGCTGCATAACCCAGCGTTAGCATTTGCGATCCAGCACCGTCAGCATGCTTCCTCCTCTCAGTTTGGCCTCCACAGATGTGCACAAGGAGGCGGATGTGCTGCAGAGCAAGTCCCAGTCCCAGGCACCTACAGTGGGTGCTGAGGAGCCCTGGTATGCTGCAAGTGCGATGGTAGAAGGGAAAGAGCTGCTGCTGGGTACGGCCATGACCTGCGTGACTCGATCACAGCCTGTCTGGCAGGGAGGCAAAACAAGCTGCTACGAATTTCAGAGCAGGGAGTAGGCTTTATTTACTGTTTGTCAGGCGGTAGTCATGTCTGCGACTATGGGTAGAAGCAAGCACTTCAGAAATGGTCAAAAAGCCAGCTAGGCACTTTATTTCCTCCATGGCTGGGCCTAGGAGACACACACGTACATCGGGACACAGATGGGCAGGCTTTAGGTGGGTCTTGTTTGAAAGGAGAAATTTGAAACTGTAATGACCTTCCCAGAAGGAAAAATGGAAATTCGGGGAAAAGATTCACTCTGAAAATACACAGCCTTTGAAGCTGAGAGGGTCAGGAGACTGTATGCTTGTTCCACTTCACCAGTGCCACTAGCTAGTTAGTGCAGATCGAGTGGCTGTCCCGTATTTGAGAGCCACGTGATTATGACGCTGTTGTTATCTCGGAAGAACTACTGTGTTCTCACAGCACGACGCCCTACGCTGGGAAGCACCCCTACACGCTGGATGTGGCAGCTATATACCGGACACAGTATTTTAAACCCTGGAGTGGCTCTCAGAATATCACAAAATACCAGTGCAAATAGTTTGCAACCTTTTTTTTTAAGACTTGCTGGCAGACATTTACTTTTGATTTCAGGCTGGCTTATGAAAAAGAAAAAATGAAGCACAGATAAAAATTTAAGTGGAAATTCTGAGCTGCTTTCTCCGCTGTTGGAAAAGAAGCAATGTGATTGGATGGTTTTTTAAATTTTTCCTCAAGTCCCCTATTTCAGCAGATCTAATAAATGGAAATAAAAGCTGGGATTGTTACAGCTTAAAGAAATTTTAAAATGTAATGAATTTCTCCAGGGTTTTCATGCTCATTTTGGCATTTCATTCAGTTTGCAAAGGCTAACAGACTGGCTCTTTCTCTTCTACTACTTACGCAGTAACCTCTTTCCCTGGAAATACTGTTTAGCCACATTTTATCTCCAACCAATAAAAGTCAAGATATTTTTAATCCATTTAAAATGTTTTCTAAGACCCTTCACCCATATTCTAGGCCCAGGGAGATGAGCACATTAAGAAAAAAGGCTGACTCACTGTGAGCTTCCTGGAGACTTTTCTGAGAGGCAGCAGGAGGCTGGTGGTGGTGCTCCTCTGCCCAACCCTAGGAGGATTCTGAGCTCTCCCTTTGTGCCCGTGATTTCTCTCAGTGTTGGCTGTGCAGTCCGTTGCCTGCTCCTGTGCCCCAGATGGATGTGGCAAGCTTTCAAAGCTCTGTCACCATCATGCTGGGGCATTTGGAAAAGATGTCAGAAATTTGGCCTGAAGTTTCCAAGCAGAATCTTGGATTTAATTTCCTACTCTTTTCTGCCCATAGACCAGGCAGAATCTTTTTCCGGGCTGGTGTACAGGACAACCTTGCTTCCTTTAGGGACAGCTAACCCTGTCTTTCCAGACTCCCACATCCCCTAAAATGGGAGGTTTTGCTCCTGAAAACCTGTTAGCTTCCTGTAGTGTGTGATGTTTTGGGTTATTTTTTAAGAGAGAAGTTAACTGGCCAAACTTACGCCTTCCACGTCTGAGGATCTTGCATCCTATGGTTTCAGATGAAAGCTCCTGAAAGTTTTAAATGAAACTTCAGACAGGTTTGACGGGGTTAGCTTAGGGCAAGTCATGAGTAAAGTGACAGTGGATAATATACAGAATTTACCTCTGGCCTGAGGCTGCGTGGAAAGGGACACAAATCTTTCTTGTTTGACATATTGCACACACAACTTGCTTCACACCAGATCTTTTCAGTATCTGAATTTAACTTCAAGCCCACGTACATTTCAGAAGCGAACTATATTCTGCATCTGTAAATCACATGAACTGCTGGAAATTGGCACTAATTTGTCCCCAAACAGAAACCAGAGAAAAGGCTCCATTCCAGAAAGCCTGTTGCCAGATGGTAATTTTGAGCAGAAGGAAAAGGAGAAAATGTTGAACACTGCTCTGCTTTGAAGCGCGGTTTCATAAATGCAGCTTAGAGCACAGTAACGCTCTTGGTTGATCTTTCCAAAGAAGTGCCAAGAGGTGGATGTCTATAATTTAGCAACGTGTCTGCTCACTGAGATGAATGCAAAAGACATGTTTAACACCCCGAACTCTTAAATTTTTCTGTGTCTTGTCTCCTTGTCTTCCCTATGGCTGTATCAGGCGCACTCCTGTGTTGTACCACCTGCTACTGACCGGTCCATGGGTGCTGCTGTCCATCTTGCTGTTTTTCAGACACTTATTTCTTCCAGTATTTTTCCTGGAATCGAAGTTAAGCAGATAGGCCTATAATTGCCTGGTTCCTCCCGTCCCCAGCTTTTGAAAGGAGACACTGCCTTTGCCCTTTGTCCGTCTGCTGGTATCTCACCTGTCCCTCACAAGTTCACTAATGGCCAAGATAACTGGCACTCCAAGTATCCGAGGATAAAATTCCTTGGGGACAGCTGATTAGGAAATATCACTCTTATCTACACAGTTCCCAGCTTATTCTGTCTCCACTTAAAATTAAGCTCCTACCCCTGTCACTGCTGACTTGCGGTCCCCGTCGGCGCTTTTAGTGAGGAGAGGAGCGGAAACACGCGGCGAGCGCTCCGGCATCATCCAGGACGGCGCTGGCCGCCTGCTCAGCTGCAGACCGTCCCTCTGCTGGAGTTTACAAGGCCGTGGTGACCCCGCAGCGCAGCGGAACAAGCCAGCAGCGTTACCCACGCCGGGATCCCCCGGGCTGCTCCAGCCCCGCGCTGCGTGCGGCAGGGCCGGGAGCGCCCCGCGGCTCCGCCCGGGGAAACGCGGTGCGAGGCTGCCCCCAAGCGGGGCACGGCGGTACTGCACAGCCCGCCGGGGTCGGGAGCCGTTGGTGCTCCTCGCTCTCAGCGCTGCATGCGAAACCGAGCAGCGGCTTTGTGGAAGGTGGTGCTGGCCAAAGGAGGCGAAGCTTTAGGGGGCGGTACAGGCTGCTCTCAGCTTTCACTGTGGTTAAGATCTCAGAGGTTTTCTTCAGCAGGAATAAGTTTTTATGTGCACTCGCACCCACTGGCAAAAGGGGAAAACTCACCCAGTGGTATGCAGGAGGATGAGCTGTGCCCTCTTTCCCAGCTGCATTGCACTCTGCGTTTCTTTAGAAGAATGAAGAAATCTCACATCTTGGCGATAGATATTTTTGTTCTGTTTTCATCATTATTATTCTTCTTTCAAAAATGCAAGCTGCCTCATAGCTAGTGTGTCAAACAGTCCGATTGTAGCTTTCCTGAAAATAGGTTTCTTAAAATTTAATTTCTTTTATTAAAAAGGCTCTGGAAATAATCACTTAAAACTTAATTAAAGTTAATATCAAATCTACATGTTTCAGAGCCCATGTGCCAGGTTTTTTTTTTGTTTTGTTTTGTTTTGTTCTAATTTAATATTCTTCCTGTTTAATTACATGCCCCTTCCCTGCTGCTCCTTTGAGAAATCCAGATACTGACATGAGAAAGCTGAGTTTTTATCTACGAAAAGTAATGAGACCTGATTAAAAGCATCATCAAACTGAAAACCTGGAGCAAACACCTCCATGTGCTCAGTGTCCTCCCTCTGTTCTGGCAACATCTGATATCACCTAAGCAGAGGGAGGTGATAGTCTCTGTAAAGGGCCATTCTGAGGTTGCTGCTATGGTTTCAGTCCCATCCTTTGCTCTCACAGATGCTCTAAAATTGAGTGGGAGAGATCTAGTGTCGGGGAACAACACATCAGCAGTTGTGGGGGGCATTATAAGAGGCAAAATAAGGATAGATCTTCTCCCATCTGCCTTTTAGACTCATGCTGCTGCCTCTGTGAAGATGATTTACACTGATCTCCTTCCCATCATGGATGTGCCACAGAGGGCTGTGCTGGGAGCAGTGCTCGTGGGCAGGCTCAGCCCAGAAGTCAACATGCATCTCCTTCAAGTTGGGTGAAAAGCAGCCTCCAGTAAGGGAGACAGGCAGAAAAAAGGGCTGTGGGAAGGAAGAACACAGCAATAAAATACCGAATCCTGAAAAATATTCCCCAGTTCAGTTGGCCCCTAGTGCTGGGTTTCGTGGGTGATGCTAAGGGCCATAACGCTGTCCCTAACCGAAGCCTTCCATTTATCGCCCTGCCTGCTTTGCTCCTGGTTGCAACCGCAGCCCACACAGCCGCGCCCTTCAGGTCCGCCCCTGCGCGCTGCTGCCTGCTTTCCTCCCTCCTGCTGCAAGGTGGTGCTGCAGAACAGGGAAACGCGGCAGTGCGGAGCCGCTCGGCAGCGTGCGGCGGGTATCGCTGCTGGGGGACGGGGCCTGGCCTGCAGAGGCTGGGCCGTGGCTGGGAGCGGGCGCAGGGGCTGCCGGCAGCATGGGGAGACCGGGCGGTCTCCCGCAAGGGCGGGCTGGGGGCTGCAACAAGTCGCTCCGTGGTGATCCCTCTCCCTGTCTCTGTCATATCTCCGCAGATATGGGGCTGTCAGGGCAACGTGGGCGGAAATTCGCCGCCTGCCTGTGCTGTAGAGCTGTGCCTTTTGCTGCCGTGCGCAGGGCCGGGGCAGCTTTGGCTTGGGCGTGGTGGGTTGGGATGCACCCGAGTGGTAAAACGCGCTGTGGTTATCAGGCTTTGCATCAAGGTGTTCATGTCGTGAATCCAGCCCAGCTCTGGACTAATGTAAGTTTGAGATATTTCCTTGAAGAAATCTTGGTTCGTGCTGCTGGGACACTTTGCAGCCAGACTTTCTGGCTATAGTGCTTGGGTGAATCCAGTGACAGCACTTTGAGCTATTACTGGCCCCACTCCCTGTCTTGTGCGCTTGTGGGACATGGCTAACCCTGTGTCAGGTCAAGGCACACACCCATGATTCCACTTCTCCAGCCCTATACCTTGTGTTTTCTGGGGACAAACAGACCTTTGCTGATGGCTTATGCTGATGGAGCGAACTCCTCCTCCTTAGGGCTCCTGAGATGGAGGTGTGCGTCCCATGGTGCCGGTTTTGCTGCAGGAGTGGTGGCCATCAGCAAGCCACAGCAAAATCCTTTGGGTGTCTTAAACTGGTCCACTGTGGTTGACCAGAGGATGTAGGTGGGAGCCCTAAATACAGCCCTTGCACTACATTTGTTCTTGGTTTTGCCATACCTGTACACACTTACTTACACAGTTATACCACTTACCATACGTTTATTTGGATTCCAAGTAGGAGGCTTTACTGTGTAAAATATCTTAAAATTTATCAGGATAGACATGGGAATTAAGAAAACAAATCACAAGAGAGAATTACTAAGTGAAACTCTCTAATGTATCAAATATATGCATATATAAAAGTAAGTGTATAAAAGCCTGTTCTGCATGCAAAAGTGATGTATTAAAGGTTATTTTTAAGTAGCAAGCTAAATATATATATATATTTTTTGCTGATCAGTCTTCAAGATTTTAGCATTAGCAGAACACATTCTGAAATACTTTTTCATAGCTAGAAGAGGAAAATCAATCTTTCCTGTTTTTCAAGCCATTAACTAGCACCTGAATGGTAAAATACTTCACTTGAACTAATCGAATAAATCAGAATGAACGATGCTGATTGTTTTTTCCATACTTGCAGAAAAAGTTATTTCCATTAAAAGCTGTTGAGCTTTTTGACGTGTTTTAGTTGTGGCTTCCACCTTTTCAGCAGTTTGACTTTTCTGTAAGATGCTGCCTTCACATATGATTTGTGCTTTTTTTTTTTTTTTTTTTCTATAGGTTATAAAGGATTATGGCATAGGTTTGATTCTACTTCTAATGCCATTTAAAATGTGTGTAGGTGAAATAAATAAATAAATAAATAATACATTAATGTTTATTGACACCGAGAGCACCCATTAGCTGTCTGTATATACCCCAGCAGGTTGCTTTTACGCTGACGCTGGTTTTGTTAGTGGCATTGGCCTAGACTGAACATAACGTCTTATTTTCTATTCTCATCCTCTTGACATTTATTTCTAAAGCACATGGCCCTAAGAGTTGCTGTGAGGAGTTTGGACCTTTTTCCTCACAGCCCACATGACTCGCTTCCAAATGCTGGCTGGAGCTGTTTCCCAGCGCAGACACGTGAAACCTTTTGTGGGGACACAGCCTGGCCTGAGGCTTCAGGCACTGCTCTCAGAATGAGCCTGCAGTCAGTTTTGCAAACCTGGGTGTCTGCATGGCCTCCAGGGACCGCTCCAGAAGGCCACTGGTCCTCAGGAGGTCCTGTGTCCGACCTGCCGGCCCTGTGTGGATGTCTTGGATAACCCAGCACACATCGACTGTCCCCTGGCACCTCTGTTTTGGCCACAGTTGCCTTCCATCTCACACTAGCCACTGCTGTTGTTCTGCTGTATGATCTGGAGCAAATCACTTCTCCCTGCTCCTTTCATCCTTTGCTGTGGCTATTTTGAGAGTCACCTCCTGTACCATGTATTTACCTGGATCTGAGGAGTAATAGCGAGGGTAATCACCGTGTGGCCCAGACCCGCTGCCACAAGCAGCAGGTCCAGCAGGTCCAACCTGATGTGCACGTGCGCAGCAAGCTCCAGCTGTGCACAGAGCTCAGAACTCACAGCCCGTGTGAGGCTGGGGCTGCCCAGCATCTGGCAACCAAGTGGGATGCTGTAAGGGATGGGTGGGGGGACCAGAAAGTTGGTGTAAGGTTGCAGGAATAGCAAGAAATATGGTGGCAGAGGACGTGAAGTTATCAGTGCTTTGGCTTTGCCCTTCCTTCTGACTGGGCAGTCACCTCCCTCTGCGCTTGGGGCAGGGTTTTCAGCCACTGGAGCAGCGTCCCTCCTGCACTATGCTGTGCATGCAGGCTTAGCCTCATTAGCAGCTCATTAGTAGTACTCCCCCATTTTCTGTTACATTTTTTATCCTTCTTCACCCATCTACATGCAGCGAGCACCTGGCCAGTCAGCGGAAGAGTGGAGGTGATGCCTCAGTAATTTCTGCACTCTCTGTGCCTTCCATGCCTGCCCAGGGATTCTGCTCAGAATTGAGCAGAGGCAAGTTTACTGCTCGATTTCTGCCATCAGCTCTGTTCCCTTGAACCTCCTTGAAGAGGAAATTGTGGTAAAACTTGGAGTTCCCATTTGTCTTGGCTTCTTTCCATATCTTCACTCTTCCTTCCCTTTATTTCTTCTTCTTCTTTTTTTTTTTTTCTCTATTTTTACTCTTTCTCTTTTGTTTCTTGTTTCCCTGTTACTTTCTTCTATCTTTCCTCCCTTTTCTCCCCCTCTCTCTTCCTTTCTCTCTCTCTCTTGCTGCTGGATATTATGAGCAGTGACAGCAGCTGCTGGGAGTTGGAATCCAAGAAGATAACAGTGCTGCCATGAGAATCCGTCTGCTCAGCTACAATTAGCCCTGCTGATATCTTTCACCTGGACAGAGCTGCCTTATCATTGCTACTTCTTGGAAAATGAAGGGTCACAGATACTCATCGCAGATAGCACGACTCTGGCATTTCCCTCTGGTTTTCATGTTGCTGGAATCCCTTTTTGGCTCCCTTCTCCGTATGATTAGTTTTGCATCTCTCTTGTTCAGCTGTGCTGCTGTCAGATGGAAAGCAGGCACTGCAGCTTTCCGAGGGGTATATGGCTGAAACAGAAACGCAGGGCAAATTTACCTGATGTCAGCAACAGCACATGTCCGTGGATCCTGCCTGTTTCTGAAGTTCAAAGCCAGAAATAAAATAACACGACAGTGCCCCAGGGCCTCTTTATGGCAAGTCGTTGCCCTGTCTTTGGAAACTCTGGAGAAGGGCGCAAGCCAGAGCCAGCTGTGCTTGGGCTGATCCACCCACCTCCTCCTGGCTGGTTGCGCAGTTCCTGACCAGCAGTGTGAAGATATTGGCAAATGCGTCCATGGCTTTTTTCCACCATGGATGAGTTTTAGCAACTACTTCTTGAGTCTGGAGACAGCCTGGTTGTCCTTCGTGGCCTTTGTTTTGATGGCAAGTCCATACACCTGATAAAAAAAGCTAGTCCTTGCTTTGCATTTCCTGTTCATTCTGATATCTTTCTTTCTGTTGGCCTTATACAGCTCTGAAACAAGCATAAACCCTAATTTCTTACCTGCCTGAACTTTGAAAGCATCTGAATGGATGAACAAGATCAGCAGCAGGGCCACGCTTAGCAGAGATGGAGATGGCCTCCTGCAGCTCTGCATGCAGAGCTCTTTTGCTTTTCTATACCTTATGGACACTGATGCTATAGTTAGAAATCTGTCAGGCTGCATTCAGATAATAGGTGCAGAGATCCTGAAATTAAACTTGGTCATAACTGGGTGAGAAAACCTACACTGGCGTGGGATTGGTGCCTCACTGACTGCTTTAATGAAGGCAGCCTTCAGGGCAGATGCAGAGATTATTAACGTTTTCTCTCTTCTGGTTTTGCTTCTGATTTGCTCAGCTTGCAGAAAGTACTCAGTAGGAAGCAGCATGGTCATAGGGATAAGAAACGATGTCTCTATGGCTTTCTTTTTCCTTCCCTTTCCCCCAGATCTGGTTGGGATCCAAATCCTTTTTTTGCAGTGGTGTTGCAGTCTCAGCTGGGTCGTGTTGTGCTGTTACTGCCAGGAGTGGCATTTTAGCTAGCTGCATGCTCTGTGAGCTGATGGCACTGCTGTCACAGCTCCTGCGGGCTCAGTACTGTGCATCCAGCCCGGATGCACCGCGTGACCACGTTTATGTTTTGGCCAGCCGGAGCACACAGTGTGGGGCCAGCTTTATGCACGCAGCTTTATGCATCTTCAGCCACTTTAGCTGGTTGTGAGACAGCAACCAAACGATTCCTGCCAGTAGGAGACGACACGCTGGGACACCAGCACGTGTCACACAGTGCAACCAGTCCCGCATGAGGTCCCTGACACTGGACCTGCTGTGTTTCTGCTGGAGAAGCAGGCAGCCTTTGCAGTGCGTGAGTGCCATAGGTGTGACAAAGCTGGGTTGTGTAAGTGTTACTGCGGGTGCACAGCGGTGCAGCTACACGTAAGCCCAGGATAACCTTCAGTCCTGCCCCTGCTGGCAAGGGCACAGGGCTTCCGCCAGCTGCAGCCCCGAGCGCAGACTGTGCTCACCGCCCTCAGTCCACACGGGGGTCGATAGCTGGGGCACCTGCTGCGTTCAGACACCGTGTGCCTTGCATGCAGAGAGCCGTGCCTCTCTTTCCTTGCTGCGCTTGCAGCACCAGCTCCTGGGCACACACGGTGCCTGCTGCAGATGAGCCACCCTGTGGGACAGTCCCTCGCTGCCTGCTGGTGTTCTTCCAAAGCAAACCTTCTCTTGGAGCAGCTGGTTTCTAAGGGCTTGATGGGTTTTATGGCTCCTGGAGGATTTTAAGTTCAGTCCTTGTCTTGTCCTTGGGAGAACTGCACAGGTCTGAAAATACTCATGGTTTTCACTCAAAGGCAAGGATGGGTGTTGCTCTGCGGCCTCTGCCCTTTCTGTCCTGCCTATGCCTTGTGCTGGTAGAAAACGCAATCCTCCTATTACCTGCCCACCCACTCATAGTCTAGACAGAAGAAATCATAGGTGAATCGCCAGAGGAATGTGAGTCCAATAAATTGCAACATTTGTATGTTTATCTGACCTTCAGTGTTTACAAATTTGGCTGGCAGTCTCATGAAAGAGGATCTGACCAACTTATTGGTCAATTGGACCTTAATGCTCTTCTTGTTTCTGGTCAGTCTGGCAATACTGTAAGAACAGTTTGTTCTAAGCAAGCTCCTGAATGAGTTTGTATGCTGAAATGGCATCATCCCATATTCTCAGTACTGTCTCCTGGTCTTTTTTAACTCCACCCTTCCAAATTTTCAACTTCTAAGTCATTGCTCAGAATAACTGCTGTATTCACTCAAACAAGTGGTCTCATCCTGCTGCCACCCTCACTGGGAGGGTGCAGCTGTTCCTTCCTCCTTTGCAGAGAGGCCCTGATCACTTTTTCAGGCTGTATCAAAGCTGTGCTGCTTTCCTGTGTGTGATCAGCAGAAGGAGACGGAGAGGGCATCCTTTGTGTGTAGGATGGCCAGAATTCAAGCAATATGGTATATAATGTCATAAAGCCTAGCAAACTTTATTTCAGGGTTTTAAAGGCAGCATTTAAGCCTTATCTTTGTAATATTTAAATATACAGTTCTGGGTGTTGTTGAATGACACTGTGGATTGCCTGCTCTTCCACAGTTTGCAAATTGTCTGTGCTTAGAGAGAGCTGCAAAAAAAACCCCGTGCCTCAGATTCAGGCATTTCTGAATGTGGGATGTTTGAGAACAGATTATTTTCAGCCTCATCTATTTTCTGATTATAAGATCCTTCCTGATAAGCCCCTGCAGTCAGGAAAGCTTCAGTGATTCCCTGCTCCAGCAGGAGCCTAATCCTAATGTCCTGCTACTATCAATAGGATATTTTACCAGAGGCTTTCATGAAACCAAGGTTGGGCTGTTGGTCGTCATCCAAGACTCATTCCCCAGTCCTGGATTGCTGGCTGTGGCCAGCTTTCACTAGCCCATGCAATGCAGCTAGCCACAAAATGCATCTCCTCTCCCAGGAATCTGCAGAGTCAGCTGGCTGCCACCCTTCCTTGCTGCAGAGCAGCTTCAGCTACCTCGGGCGTCCCCTGCACCCTCCAGGACACCCTGGTTGTTTTAGCTCCCTGTTTCTGTGCAGGCCAGCATGCTTTCAGTGGCCCTTTGCACACTTGTCACGTTCCTGGTGGCACAGCCTGCACGTGGGGCTTCCCCACAGCCACGCAGGTCGATTGGTGGGTGCAAAACCTGGCAAAGGTGCCTGGGAAGACATGATCCCAGCTTGTTCTGCTGGAAATGGAGACTCTTCTTGGCTGTCCTGTGATAAGTGGACTGGTATATAATTATAAATTTAAAAAAAATGTTTCAAAGAATGCTTCAAATGTGTGCACTGTGCCTCTCTGCAGATAGATTTTGTAGTGACTTGATTTCATGTCAGTTTAACAAAATGCTGAATGTGCATAATTCCCCTTCATTTCAGCTTAAAATAGGACATCTAAATCAGTCTCTCTGTGGGCCTTTCCCAGTCTCTCCTGGCTGTCAGCTTTCACTGAGCTTCCCCACACCTCCCACCACATTTTTCTCCAGGGTAGGAAGAGACTCTGAAATGTAAGTGGGATTATGCCCTGGTGACAAATGTAGCCCTGTGTGATTGCAGGACAGAGAAAAGCAGATACAAAGTGAGGAAAATCTGAGAAATGGAAGTGGGCTTTATAGGGGGGATTATGTGCCATAATGCCTCAGATAGCAGCGGGAGGATCCTGGTCCGTGTTAAAGCACAGCCTGCTTTTAGCCCTTCCATTAGCACGGCACTGCTGTTCCTAATGGCAGCAGGGAGGTTGGTGCTGTCTGTGCCACAGAGACATTTTGTTCTCGTGCCACATGAGCCGCCCGGGGCTTCATTTCAGCCCTGTTGCGGTGCCCATTGCTCTGCAGGTCCAGGACTGCAGGCAGCACTGCCCCAGGCTCTGCTGTCTGGCAGGGGTGGAATACCCCAAAAAAACCCTAAATCCCCATCTACATGGAGTGTCTCACAGTAGCCTCTGCAAAGACTACTTCTTATTTTAAAAGAATTTCTAAATAAACTCCAAGCCACATTTTATAAGAGAGGATGATATTTGCAGAAAAGGTCAGGGCTATAACAGTCAGCATCCTCGGAGATAGGAATTCTCAGCCCCTGCAGCTTCCCATAATTTGTCATGGCTTTAAACCCTCAAGTCCCCATTTTACATTCCTGATCAAGAGAGACATGAGGTTTTGATTTCCAAAAGAAATGCTCCGCTGCCTGGGACATTTTTCCCTAAAGAAAATGTACAGAAAAAAAATTGTTAGGATTTTGCTAATGATATGGTTATGCTTAGCCCCAGCCCTGAGCCGGGGCCCATTAGTGCCAGAACCGAAGCAGCAGCCCTGCGGGACCTTGCAAGGTGTCAGCGGTGCTGCTGCCCCAGGATGCCCATGTGCACCCCTGCGTCCCCTCCCCAAAATGTAACCTCACACTGGTTTTTGGTTGTCACAGTGGGTGACCCTCCCTGGTCTGCGTGCTGCCGGGTGTTGCAGCAGGCTCGTGATCTCTGCATTTCTCAGCAGGACAGCGTGCAGCAGTTTGTGCCGACAGCAGGTGCGAGAGAAACCTTTCTTCCACGAGGCTGCAGGGAGAGCGTGGAAACATGAACACTGCGGAGAAAACTGAGTGGGATTTGTGTTTCTGGTGAGGTGTCAGGAAATAGCTTTTAAAATGCACTGGTGAGAGGCTTCGCAGCAAGCATTAACTGTTCCCTCGCTTGGTAGGGTGGCTGCAGGGGATGCGCTGGCCAGGTGCAGCAGGAGCTGTGCTAGCACAGCCACCACGCTCTGGCATCCCCCAGTGTGCAGGGAGGCACAGGGCTGCACAGAGCTCCCCAGCTGTGCTCCTGGCGTGGGCTGGCAGACGTAAATTGCTATATATACATTTATAAATGTTTTGATATGCTTGAGCAAGCCAAGGTCTGGAATTAATTTTGTTCTTTTGGGAGGCGAGACGGGGAGCCCGTAGAAGAAGAAATCCAAGTGGACCAAATGTATGAATTTTGGTGGGATTTGTTCAGTTGGGTGAGACCTTCGTATGGACATGCTTTTGCAGTTCGAATGGCCTTGATTTGGTTTTTCTTACTTCATTTGTGAAGTGGCTCAGACTAAACTGAGCTCAGATCACTCCAGTCATGAAGCAGATTTGCGTGCTGGTATTAAATGTATTTTAAGTTCTCACTTAACATGATGATAACTTAATGCTGTGCCATGCAGCATCCCTGCTGCGCATTCTGCGTTAGGGCTTCTTTTCCCTCTGTGCTTCTGTACTTTTTATATCAGCACTCTGTTACTGTGCTGTTTTGTAAGACACGATGCCCTAGGGGAAGGTAAGGGTCACTTCTCCATCACCACCGTGCAGCTGCTCTTTGGAGCACAGTGCAGTCTCACCACTTCACACATCAGGAGATGAAAAATTGCTTTTCTAGCTGAAATTGCAGGGAGGATGGCAGAGGGCAGAATGCATTTACTTCCATGGCATAACAGCCAAGGGATCTTCAATACAATGAGCACCAGCACAAGCTGGTTCATGGTCTGTCACATCCCACTGACCTCTGTCACACAGTCACTGGCAAGATGTGCTCGCCCTGTGGTGCCTGATGGCAGTCTGTGGCAGAGTTACAGACGGCTTTGGCACCAAAAGGCAAAGAAATGCTACAGGTCCTCAACTGCTTCAGATCACAGTTAGGCTTGCGAAGCCCACCTCATCCAAAGGCTGCAGCATGATTAGTTATTTTTAAACCCCACAGAAGGAGTGTTAAAAATGTGCTTTTTCATGCAAGCAGCCTTAAAAAAAAAAAAAAATCCCTGCGTTATGTTCTTGAGGTCCTTTCTCATAATTCTCCCATCCCCTTGCTGCCCACACTACAACGCTGTATGAAAACGACTTTGGAGACAACACAAAATGCTGTCTCTGCATCTTGCTTTTTGCAAATCTTAGGATTTTGCTTTTCTCCATTGCTGAAACTCCAGTAAGCATTTAGAATTTTGATACTGATCATTCCCGGGGTGATAAGTGAACCGAGAATGACAGATGCTGTGTTCCTGTTACGTCCCTTTTATGGAGCCACTGGCTGACCCATACTGTTGGCAGCACACATGCCAAATGGATGCCCTCTGTTTTTATGGTAAAATCTTGGAGGGAGAACTCTGCCTGTTTCAGGAACTAGCAGGGTCTTTTATACATGCAGGACAAACCTTATCAGCTGTACAGCTTTTAGAAATTGCCGTTGTGTTCGCTAATGTGTCAGACCGAAACCCAGCGCTCACGGCTGCATCCCCTGCTTGTTGCTGCTGGGTCTCTTTCCTTGCCCTGGCAGCATTTGGATGCTAAGCAGCGCCTGCAGCCAGGCTGAGCCCCTGCCTGAGGTATTTTGTGACCCAAGGTCATCAGGGTAGCAGGCAAGAGGAAACCCATAGGCACCTACATCCCTGTGCTCCTTTCCCAACCCGAACGCAGGCTAATTTAAAGCAGATGAAGCGGCTCCGACATGCTGCAGTGAACCCAACCCAAAGCTCCTGCTAGGGGAAAAGCCTCCCAAAACATGCAGGGGATTTGTGTGAACCTGCAAAGGACATGAGCTTCTGCTCCCCGTGGGTCTTGTCTTCTGCTTGGCTCTGCATCTCCTCTGCTCCCAGGCCAAGCTGCCAGACCTTGGCTAACCAGCCGACAAGGTCTGTCCCCAGGGGAACGACACATCGGTGACGGGGTCCTTGTCCCCAGCATGCAGCGGGGATGGCTGGCAGCAGGCAGGGCATGCTGCTGCCCCTGCCTGCGGACAGCCACCTCTGCCCCCAGCTTGCTGCTGGGGGCCTGGCCCAGCTTCAAAGGGCTTTTCTTCCCCCTTATCGCAGCAGCTGAAATTCCAGCTTAAACAAAAGCCAGCCACAGACTTATTCAAAACATTTATTAGTGTTTAAGGAAAATAATAGTGTGAAAGGTACAGAGCTTTGTCTAAAGCCATATGCATTTTCTTTTTTTTACAAGCTTATTTGGCTGCAAATTCTACATGAGATAAAACTAGTATGTTTTTCTCCCAGAGATTTGGAATTAAGGACAGTTTGTCTTTTTTTTTTTTTTTTTTNTTTTTTTTTTTTTTTTTTTTTTTTTTTTTTTTTAGTTCAGCACTTTTAAGTTAGGACAGCATTTTCCAGGGTTTATTGGTATCTTTTTTCAGTAGGCATTTTGCTTCTCCCGGTATCTTCATTCCAGAACAAAGCTCATTCCAGATGCAAAGCGTAAAGGAAACATTCACACCTTGGCTTTGAAGCTAAACCTCCTTCATGAACAGCAAGTTCATAAGGAATGTTAATTAAAGCATCATACAGTATCTAAATGGACATTTTTTTTCTTGTTTTTTTTTAAATTTTATAAAGAATTAAGGCTATGTAGATGTCACAATAAAATACTCTCAGGTAAAACGCACCCTATTTGTTAGACATGAAAGAAGGTTTAACAATAAATAAATGATTTATGCTGTCAATAACATTATGGAACTGTATAAAACTATATTTACGCAGATTTAAACATAAAAAAAACATACTAGTGGCATGAATATATACAACACAGGTCATGACGTACGTTTAAATTATCATAGCCAGCAGTGTTCTTTTTTTAAATGGAGACACTATAATAAATAGAAATGTTAAATATTTACAATAATAGCATATGTGGAATCAGTAGATGAACACATAAAATCTTCACACACACAGAGGAAAAAAAAAAGTTATGCCTTATACAAAAATCCCTCCCACCCAGTTCTCCCACCTGCCCCAAAGAAATTTTTGTTGGCTAGACAAGGGGAACATACAATTTTCCCCTCTCAAAACAAATTAATACAAATAAAACTGTATGCATGCTGAGGTGATACGTTGACTGAGACATTCAAAGATGTATGTATCTCTATGTTTGGTTCCCATAGATGAATCAGACCTCCAATGAGAGAGGGACCTTATTTTAGTTTGATGCACAAACATCATGTCGGTAGTGATTCGTTGTTTCTGTTTTGAGTTTTTTTTTTTTTTTTTTTGCTAAAACCTCTGNCAGCCACTCGGTTTTTGGAGCAGAGGTGCTGGCTGCCAGAGCTAGGCACGAGCCAGCCTTGGCAATCCCGTGTGACATCCTCCATGTGACAAACCGTGTGCCCCATCCCTGGGATGGGTCAGCCTGTGCTGTCACTGGAAGGAGCTCTGCTCCTGGGATCATGGTAGACTTTGTCACTACATTGGGCTTGATCCCACATCTTCCCAGTTAAGCTGAATGAAAACTTTGTCACAGAACTTCACTAAAACCAAGCAGGATCAAGGTCACGTTTTTGAACAAAGACCTGGCGCTCACACGGATCACACCTCTTCAACTTAGCGGTTCTCTCTGGCTTCCTACATGACTTCTATTAAAAGTACTGCCTACGAATTCTGCAGGTGGATACATGCATTAAACCCTGAATATAGCTCTTAGGAGCTGTGTTCACTTAGCAGTAGCTAAAATCTGAGTTGGAAATTGTAGCCAAATTCCAACACCCTCTACTGTTTATACAGCTCCTTCCCACCATGCGACAAGCGTACATTGGTTCCCTGGGTACGTTCTGTCTCTACTAAACTGCCTTCCTGCCCCCACAGCTTTCCTCCCAAACTTTCTAATTAAGAAGGCTCCAATCTCTGGTGCGATTCCCACTTTCTAAGAAAACTCACTTTGTCTCCAGAGGAAACTGAAGAGCTCGCCCTTCTGTCCCTGTGGGTGTTGCCACCTCCCTTTCCAGTACAATATATGGGGATATAGGATTGCAAGTCTGCAACCTGAGAATTATAATTGCATAGGGGGTAGGAGAGATGCATCCGGACACCTCATTCACATTTACAACTGCTTAGAGACATTAAATTCTTGGCACTCTTTATCTCCAGTAACTCACTCTGCAGAGACCAGCGGTCATTATCTGCACAGCAGCTAATGAAGAAGTCAGCCCCCTCTCCCTATCTTTGGCATTTTGATAAACCACAGCTAATAGGCAGGGTACAGTGGGGCTCCACATCCCAGCAAACCACACCGTATTACTGCTAAGGAGAGAAAGGTTTCTGATGGGCTTCCAACGCAGCCCTGCAGAAGAACATAGTACACAGGGTCCTTCATCGTCTGAGCCTGCGCCCATCGTGCAATTCTTGGGCTGTGCATAGGGGTGGAGGGGCTGCATCTGAGTTGACAGGTGTAAGAAGGGAACATGCACGGAGGACTTAGCGGTTCATGAACATGCTCTTGGGGGCCCTCCATGCTGTGCTGTGGAGCTAGGTGAGTAACAGTCAAAGTTTTTTGTCTGGCAGCTGCCTGCCTGGGCCTTTGATATGCTGAAGCGACTGGAAAAGCAAACGTCAAGGTATGCAGTGGTTAAAACACAAACAGGGGGCGCTTAAACTAGGCAGCGTTGCCCAATGGGGAAATGGCTCAAAAGTCACTCAGCAGAGAGTGCGGAGCTCCAGACCGCGGGGTCCCTGCACAAGAGGCAGGATGGCTGCGTCGTACAGGGTGTCACAGGCAGCCTAGAGCAGGCAAAAACCAGACCCCTCTGGAATTCAGCCATCTGCTGCATGGCTGCACCCTGAGCCTGTGGAGTTGCTAAGCCAGGAGCGGCTGGGGGCCATCTGCCTGAGCCCTCTTGTAACCTTCTCCCCAGCAGAGGGGACCATGAAAACAAACGCCCCAAACAACCCAACAACCCAAACAAGATCCTAAATTTCAGCCAATGTCTGTTTCACTTAAAAAAAAAAAAAAAAAAAAGGTGGAAAAAGAATTTAGTTGGAGATATTTTGCCACATTTGGTGGCTTCTCAAGCGTCGAGTTTGCTGGATCAATAACCCATTGCCACTGCTCTCCCTTTGCTACTATATACACTGTTGCTGAGGTCCATACATCTTGCAATGCCCTGTGCTTGACCTCTGAATGGGAAATGCTTTGGAATGTCCATAGAAGGGAAGATGGACTCAACGGAGGAAGATTCCAGCTGAGGGGGAGGATGGGGGTAAAGGGGGCTCGGTGCCTTTTCTCACCTCCGGATGTCCGAGAAGTCGGACAGTTCGTCTGCCCGGTCCATGATCCCATGCACCCCTTTGGGACCATGGGTGCCAGCTTTTGCCCGGGCATGGGCACTCAGGTGGCCCTTAGTACCTCTCTCTCCCTTGGATGCTCGCGAGCTCTCCCTGTGCTCGGGCTCAGCGGGGGCCAGCATGTCCCCGCGGCCGGCAGTGGCTTTGCTGGCTTCACCCAGCTTCTTCTCAGGGCCCAGGATGGCATCACCGTGCACAGTGGAGGTGCAGAAGCTCAGGATGGAGCAGAGGCTTCCCCAGTTCTGTTCGCATTGGGTCTGGACGCTTCTTGTTATTGCCTTTTTCACCTCCTCGCCACAGGTGAGCAGGATATTCACTAGGTCAACATATGGCCTGGAGGTAGAGGAAACAGTGAGAGGCGAGTCAAAAAGCATATAAGGGTTATATGTATGTATCTGTACGTTATATACAGTAAACCAGGGGAAACGGCCTTTCTGCCTTCCCCGCCCCTTGCCCTCAGCAAGCATTCATCTCCTGCCACCTGCTCACCTGGCAGCCAGGAGGTCAGACATCTGTTCCCTTGTGGACCAGTTCTGCACCATGTTTATCGTGCAAGGTATAGTATTCTGACTGGCCAGGTCACGGTAAGAGATACACATCATCTAAGCCTCACTCAGGCGGGAAGAGGTTCTCTGGCCTTTCTCACCATCTTCAGCTCCCCTGACGCAGCAGGTGTTGACCTCTGCCAGAAGCAAGATCCCGTCTGGACTCATGACCCAGCTGTCATTAAGACACACAGAAATCCACACTGGTGGCACTAAATGTTTTCTTCCTTGCAGAGTTAAGTACAGCCTTCAGTGTGTCCCTTGTCCAGCAAAACAAGGACTCCAAACAAGCCAAGGCCAAATGTTTCTGCTTCCCACCCATGGCCGCGTGCACCCCGCAGCACAACGCAGTCTCTGAGTGTAGGCGGCTCGGTTTCCTCTGTCAGGGGTCAAGGAGTGCAGCAAATTTAAAATAGTTGTGGTTGCAGGTTTTGTGGGTCAATATTGATGCTGTCTATTGACACAACTGCTCAGCTGTTTGCAGGCAATGCAGGCAGGCCCAGAAGGACGTGCCTAAGCCTTGTTGGTAGGAACCATCCAAACTGCAGATCAGGAGCTGCCTGGGGCTCGGCGGTACAGGTGGTCGGGGTGGTGTGCACGGGGTACTAGTGGTGCACCTTCCACCAGCCCTGTGGCTGTGACAAGCCCTGTCTAACCATCTCTTCCCAAGAACCGAGTCAGAGGAGATGAGGAAGACACACCCGATTATGATCAGTGTCAGGCATTACCCTGATTTTACTCTGCCCAACTGCTTAAACACATTTTGAATGACTAATCTTGGAAAGCCACCTATTCCCCTATCTCAAAATATTTCCCATGTTTGGATTGTTTCTGTCGTTTTTTTTTAAAAACAGCTATTTGGAATGCAACAGTGAAGGGTCTGCCAGGGCCTGTCACCACTTCCACCATAACAAATGGGGCTGACCCACACCCCCACAGCAGCTGACTCTTCAGCAGGAGACTCCACTGCCCCAGCCGTGCTCCCCAGTGCACATCACAAGAACGCAGCCAGAATAAAACAGAATGAGGCTGAAGGCTGCGACTGGCTTCTAAGTTCTTTGTTTTTTTCTTAAACATAAAATAGAAGATAAAAGAGAACTGCGCATGCTGCATATGAAGTAAAAGGGGGGGGGGGGCGCGGAAAGAGATCAGTTGTTAAAATTGGGCATAATCTTTGCATGAAATCTTTGGAAGAAAAAGGTTGCTGGTATGACTAAAAAGAGGCTCAGCTGCCAAATATTTCAGGTATTCAAAGTCTGCCAGAGCCCTGCAGATTAATACTGGCCCGTTTCTCCTTCACTGTTTTACTTTCTGCACTTCAGCTGGCCTGACCATAGTACCTGAACCGAGCACAAGGCTGCAAGTCAGCAGACGTGATTTTATTTCCAGCTCCGCCACACTTGCCTATTGATCTTGAACAACTTACTTAGTTCAAGAATTTCAGAAATGGCCTCTAAATTTAGGGGAGGGGAGGAGGCTGGCTGGCTTCTATTTGGGGAGTCCCACATAGGAGAGCTAAGCTCCAGTTCTGTGAGATGCTGAAAATGAAGTTTAAGAAGTTCTAAATGAGATCATGCAAATTATAGGTGCTCAGCTGAATGACTCGTGTCTTTCACAGGTCCCCAGAAATAAGTAGCTGCATTTGGCCATTCCTGCTTTAGCCTGTTTGTAAAGTAAGGATAACTTAGCTCCTCTTTCTACACCTTTTGGCTCTCATTGTTCTCACCTGCAAATGAAGGAGGGGGTTAATTTATAGCGAAGTACCCAATTTATTGATAAATGCAGGCTCAGCAGTGCCCATAGCACAGTGCTGCCGTGCAGGGTGGAGCTGAGCTTCCCCTTCGCCCCCAGCCATGGCCCTAGTCCTGGCCTCAGGAATTCCATGGAGAGGGCCTTGCTTTCAGGCCATCATGTTCACCTTGTGCAAACCACAGTAAACAATTCTGCATTTGAGAGTAAACTGGCATCAAAGGGCCCCTCTTCCTCTCTGCAGCTGCAGCCTAACCACCATTAGGGGGATGGTTTTCAACATAAAGTAAGGGAATCAAGCCCAGTGCCTCTGGAGACCAATGAAAATGCAAGGCTAGTAGTCAGACAGAACTGATTCTGTGGAAAATTAATGTCACAGTTGCTGGAATCTGGGATTTCTATCCACTGAGGACAGAAAAGCATAGTGGTATGGTAGGAAGATGCTTTAAGCCATGAGCTGCCGCCAGGCTGCAGCTCAACCTCCTTGCTTGGGAGTGAGATGTTCACCTGCAAGAAAAACAGGCTCTGATTTTTGCATCTGTGCACAAAGAGTTGGTTTTAACAGCTTGTGCCCAGTTTGTTGCTGTCAGGTAGGAGCTTTGATCAATGCTAGATAGGGTTCATGCCTGCCAGTCCTTGGAGGCAGCCGTGTTCCCAGTCAGAGGGATGAGCCACTCAAAATCTGAGTTGTGCCTTTGCTTTGTACACCTCCATGTTTTATTAAAAAGCATCTGAGATTAATAAGGCATAAGATGAATGGGAGATCACCTGGGGGACTGCAGCTCCTTCAAGGACAATTAACTGGAAGACATTTGAAAGTATGCATTTAGAAAAGGAAGTTACCCTGCTGACAACTCTGCACAGACCTTCTTCCCCCTTCTGCTTTACCTGTCATCTTTAACAAGAAACTAGGGTCAGGAACAGTGCCTTTGAGTTCAGAAAGCACAGAGGCATCGTGAGATGCCTCCGGAAACACCAGGCACTAATGCTGTATTTGCCAAAGGACCCAAAAGACAGCCAGACCCAATTTCAACCCATTTCATTTCCTTCGCACAGAACATCTAGCCCCTTGTAAGCAAGCTAGTCCTTCAGAGACCTGGCAAAGAAAGCGTTGCCTTGGTGTCGTACATGGGAAAACAAGGCGTGCTTAAGGCCAGAAGAACGTGGAACAGCTTTTGGGCAGATGCACAGCCCCCTGGCACCATCATGCTCCTGGAAGGAGCTCCCACGCCTCTGACTGCGCTAGCACAGCGGCACTTACTCATGCTGCAGCAGGTCTTTGAAGTGAATCATCTCCACAATGACCTGGACGTTCTCCTTGGCAGCGGAGCAGAGGTCATGCTTCAGGTAGCACTCCCGCTGTAACTGGAACACCATCTCTTTAATGGCTGGGCACTTACGGCTGATGCAGCTGAATTTATGCCTCAAGGCATGAGCCTTACACTTCAGAGCATCTTTAATGAAGGATTTTCCCTGAGAAGAAAAGAAATGGAGGAGGTGTGTATTTCTGTCCATTAACCACAGCAGCTGATTTATGCCCAGCTAGCTGCTCCTCTGTAGGACAATGTCAAGGGTTATTTGATTGCTGGGGATATCACTTAATGGCTTCTTCTCCCCTCTTTCTCTTTGTTCCTCTGCCCCTACAGATCATGCCAAGTCACCCTGCCTTGCTATTCCAGTGGAGCTGAACACACAGGGCTTCCCCACCAGTCTTTTGAGGTTTCCTCTGCCCCAACAACTGAATGCCCAAGATGGGAAAAGGAAAGATTAAGCACCTCAAAATGATTCAGTTCCTGGCTTCCTTTGCTTCTGGGCTGGCAGCACAGCAGGCTGACACAGAGGACTCCAGCAGATATACACTGTCACCCTGTATGTTTTCCTTTTTAATTTTTAAATCGGCTTGCAAACCACTTATAGACCATGTACAGATGTATGCACCTGTCCTGTTCCCCAGCTGTCAGCATTTTCTCTACCAACACTTCTTCAGGCAGAAAGGGACCCAAACCAGCACTACTGTTATTAATCTATGGCTTCTTGATGCCTGTTGGTTTCAAGAAATTCTCAGTAAGATTTTCTCAATGGGATTAAAAAAAACCCTAAGAAACTAAAATGTACATTGCAAGAAAGCTGCTTTAGCAAGCAGCATCTCTTTAAAGATTGTTCACAATTCCCTCACTCAACTCTTCGAGGGAATCAAAATCATCACCCCACCTTTTCTGTCTCTGCTATTTGACACCACAGCTGGCTGTGCATAGCACATGTGTCACTGGCTGGCAGCTCTCCTCACTTCCTCTACTTTGCTGAGAAATAGGTGTGTGGAAGCCTCATGCATGACATCCATCTCTTAATTGCATCAGATTCTTTTACACAAGTGCTTCTGGAAGACCAAATTCTCATTTTCTTTTACCCAAAGGGTGTGCTGGCACGTTTCCACAAACACAAACCAAAATTCACCCAGATCCCTGAGCAAATTGTTGTCCCCAAGTTGTTTCAACCCAAGAACATTTCCTGCTGATCAAGTAACTACTGCAGTTATCACCCCCAGCTGCTCCCTGTACCCTACTCACTCTTCCCTTCAGTGCTAAACATGCACAACACCGTAGGAAAACCAGGATAAAATGAACATGAGTACACAAACCAAACATGACATTTCTCATGTTTCAGAGAGAGGGAAAGGAGAGCAGAAAGCGGAAGATGGCCAGAGCTAGTTCTGTCATTTAATGCACTCTGAAACAATTGCAGATACTGAGATGAGCCATGAAAAGCCATGTCACAGCAGAGGCTCAAGTCTCCTCCATATTAAAGCTTCAGGGGTTTAACACTCGTGCACTGCAAAAAGGCAGCCTGAACGCGAAGCAGGCCGTATCTGCTCAGCGCTATCTGCGGACCCCGTGGGGGTCTGCTCAGTGGCTACGCTCAGCCTGCACAGGCACATTTCCCTCCCAGCAGGGCTCACTGCTCTGGTCAGCTCTGTTCACAGACAGATTATGGTGCAAAAACAAATGAGTATTTTCAGGAAGCTGCTTGGGAATTATTCTGAAGGTTTTCAGACACACAGACTTTATGAGAAATAATTCCAGTTTTAATGTCTAGCCAGACCCTTTGTACATCCTTCAGAATTTGAGCCTAGAACTCCAGCACTTCAACAGTGTTTTCTAACAAGTTGACAAGTTTTCTGTCCCACCATCCCTCAGCTCTCCTTCATGCCACACTTTCAGCAGTGCCATGTAGCTGGTGCTTTTAGTCAAGTTACGCTGTAAGCTGCACAGTCAAGCCAAATGCCGCTGGCCCGTCATAATGTTCTCTTCCCTCCACACAGAAATGGGAGAGTAGGTTTACAAGACATAATAACAGGATGTCTCAGTGATGCATAAACGGTCTGGGGAGAAAATGAAGGAGACAAACTAATACTGCATACCATCTAAGTAATGTGTTTTAATGCCAGTGCTTGAGCCAAAGGCTTATTTGGACGCAGCAGCTTCAGGAGGTTGCCTGTACTGGTTGTGTGCAAGTCTTGAGAACCAAACTTCAATAACTGCACGCTGAGAAATGTTTTCTGATACATAAATGAGCTTGGGAGCCCCAGCTGCAATGCAGAATCATCTTTAAACAAAGATGATGTAGCAGCTTAAGCCGCTTAACGTTGCTGAAAACCATGCTCATCTACGTCACTGTTCTGATTCAGTTCTCCTGGGAACAGCGGGAGAAAGCTCTCCCATGGAGCTGAGCTAGGGACAGCCTGTCTGCTGGGACAGGTCACGCACCACTGCTGGGTTACTGGTCTTGGGTCTTGCTTCTGGACCCTTCAACAGCAGGATTCCTATTGAAGCTGGTCATGTGCAAAAGCAGATTTGCTCTTTAATGGTAACTTTTTCCTAAAATGCACTGAAGAGCAAAAACACATGCTGAACGTTAGAACCAAGCAGACACGTAGGACATCTCACTGTGTTACCTGGGCATCGAATTTTCCAGCGTTGTGCAGGAAAGTCATGCAGATCTCATGTAAGCCTCGGATCTCGCAAGAATTGTTCTCAAAGCATTCAAACACTCCGCATCCCACATCGCCGGCATTAACCAGGCAGTGCTGGATTTCAGCTAAAATGAGCATTGATTACAGTTAATTTGAAGAACTGTTCATAGAAGCTGGTGGCGAGGGGAGGGAGAGATATTTTGCTAACATCATCAATTTGAAAGAAAAAACACGTGACAACAGTTACTGTACCCACAGCATGCCCACTTCCTGCAGAAATTAAGCCAAAACTTGGGTGTATTATATTATGAAAGAAGCGAATGCCAAATCCACTACGCTTATGTCAAGGTACTTCACATGAGAAGGGTCTAATGCTTCTGCATTCCTCGGGAGCAAAGGACAGGCAGGATTTTTGCTGTCTGACTTGTGCAAAGCCTCCCATCACATCCAAGTGCTGGAATGAGAGGACCATGAGAAGCTGATCCTAGCCAGAATTGTTTGCATCTGGTACTTGGAGCTCGTTTCTGGTGCTCTCTACAGGCTATTGGTTGTCCCCTGTGCTGATGTCTATGAAGTTAATGGCAAATCTCCCACTGATAAACTAAGTCCTTTGCACTGAGTATTGCATAAAGCTGAGACTATGTCCTCACCTATGCAAAAATCAATTGAAAAGATATTTATATATTGCATATAAGATAGATCTACTGGCTGTAGCAGTTGCATACATGATTATTCTGCCCTGTCAGATGTTATGTAATAGTGTTTAAAAAAAATGCTGTCTAATACTTAGTTAAAAAAAAAAAAAAAACGAAAAACTAACCAAAAATCTATTTCTTTGTAAGAGGGCTTCTGGTCTTTAGAGGTGGAAAAAAAAAAAAAAAAAAAAGGGAAAAAAAAGGATGTAGTAGTATTGCCAGAGGGAAGGTGGTTGCTGAAAAAGCCCAGGGATAAAGTTAAACAGGGGCAGCTTTTAGACCAGGACTGGAGATGCTAAGAATGTCTGTACTCTGTGCCCTAGTGGTACCTTTAATTAAAGCTCGCTCTTGGGAGCCAGCCTAATCCCCTGCGAACCGCAGCGTGTTCCAGGCATCCCCAGCCTCCCCTCTGCCATGCGGTCCATCTGCAAGTCTTCGCCGCAACTTTCCGTCTAATCCCAGCCTCCCGCAAGCAGCCGCAGATGCAAGTGCGGCGCCTGACGGGGTTCAGGCGAGCCCCCGGCTCGAAACCAGGTCACCGCCGCTGCCCTTCTCCTTTCTACCTGCCCCGAAGTGCAGCTGGGGAGCACCGAGGGAAGGGCCAGGGCTCGGCTCCGGGGCCGCCCCGGCATTGTCTGACGCGGAAAGCCGCCCCGACAGCACGCCCCGGGGAAAAAATGGAGCTCTTTGTGGAGCTGCAGAGCGCGGAGCCGGGCTTTTTTGGGGCCGGGAGCTCAGCTGTAGTGCTTGTGTTGGCATCCGGATGCAAACCCTTGCCGGATCACATGTCCTGGCTCCAGCGTGCTGAGAACTGCACAGTGCCGTGATTCACATGTGGCAGTCCCTAATGGGCATTCGTGCATTCCTGCTCGTGTGTGTTTAAACACGTCTCGCAGCACGGAGAGTGTTAAAAAAAAAAAAAAAAAAGG
>VXAV01009915.1:71082-81941 GCA_013399715.1 Alectura lathami | reverse complement strand
GGGGGAGACACGGTGGAATGTGGCACTTGAGCACAGGCCCAGCCGGGTGCAGTCTTTCACGCTCCTAGCTCTGTCCCCGGAGCGCACACTGCATGGAGGGGACATCCTCCTTGCAGCTCCCCCGCTACATCCCCGCAGCCTTCTTGTCTTGGTAGCTGGGGCTGGGGAGGGGAGGAAAATCTCTAGCAGGTGATGGGAAGTGCTGCGCTTGCAGGGCAGGGACGTGCGGGCTCCCGTCGCCCTGCTGTAATGCACATCAGATGTTTCATCAGCCCCCGGTGCTGCCGGGGCGCGTTGGGCCAGGGGTCCCGCCGGGGGGGCACAGCCAGGAATGTCTCCAGCTGCCGCTGCCGCCGCTTCCTCACAGCTGTCAAAATGCACTTGAGGAAATCCACTCACACCTCCCTGAGCAAGGGTCTCCTCGGCGGGACGTGCCGCCGTGCCGCAGGACCATGGCTCCGCAGCAGCAGGCGTGCTTCATCCCCCTCGGCTTTCTCCCTGCAGCCCCCAAACACCCCCACGAGCTCTGCTCTCCTGGGCCTTCCCTTTTGTCCCAGGCTGGGAGGTTTGCTTGCTGGGTTTGAGCTGTGCGGGGTTCGCTTATCACTCTGTAGAGTTTGACTCCTAAATATCTTTTTAAGATTGAAATTCTTAAGTTGTGCCAGGCTTGTGTGGAAACTCCCTGTTACCAGTATGCTGCTGCCTCATAAACTGCAACTTGCATCTTCCTTGTGCTGTGCCACTGCGGATGTCTGCAAAGCCCCTGCACCCTTTCTGACAATGGCTGCTAACAGAATAGAGAGGTTTTTTTTGTGTGTGCATTTGTTTGTTTGCTTCATTTTTATCTCCCCCTGAGTGCCTGTTGACCCTCCTTTTGTCCTTGTTCTCTTGCTGTTTATACTGCTGAAGAATTTTGCTGTTTAATTGCCTTTTCTGGGTCTCGCTAGCCTGCCTTTAACAATTCTCACCTCCAGTGTTCGAGTACCAGGGGCTGAATGAGCTCAGGAGTAGCATGGATGGAGGTGGGCAGGAGGACTCGAGGGGCAGCAGCTTTTCTCTGCCAGAGGAGATAACGGCCAATGTCACCATTCCTAACCAACAAGTTTGGATTATATATACAATACATATTTTTATTTTTATTTTTCACATGCCTCACAAACTGTGCTCCCTTCTGTCTTCTCTCTGCTGCTTTAGGTCCGATGCCCTCCTGCAGCCATCCCCCACAACTTCTTCTGCCCCTCTTTAAAGTTACGATTTTTGGATGGGTTTTGCCCTTTTGACTTCAAGGAATTCCACACCTCCTCCATCCTCCAGACTCTGGGTCCTTCCCTCTGGCTGCCTTCTCCAGACAGGGCTCATCGTTTCTCAGAGCGTGTCCTTTGAACCAAGCAGCGCTGTTGTTTGTAGTGAGCTTGTCCTCCCCTTCAGCCCATACTGTATTAATTTCTCCCTCCAAGGTTATTTTCACGTTTCTCTTCCTTACCAAACCTGTGCCTAAAATAGCACCCCCTCGTGTCACTAGCTGGTGCAGAAACCTGCCGGCTGTCAGCAAGCTGAGGATTTCCCATTGCCTTCTGCTCTGCAGCCCTTGCTGCTCTGCAGTGTCATGGGCAGCGCTGGGATTTTTCCCTGCCTTTCTCTCCCGAGGTCACTCCTCAGGGTGCTCCAGGGTTAGAGGATCTGTTCCCAGCCCGCCCTTCCTTAGCAAGGCAGGACGCAGCGAGCACATTGTAAAAGTGAGAGCTGTCAGAAAAATGCGCACGACACACAATTCATGCTCTAGCAATCTTGGCATCTTCTGGAGAGCAGCGCAACTCATTCTCCGGCAGCACAACTGACTGCCAGTGCAAGTGCCAGGTAATTTTATAGAACAGCTATCACTTCCAGGGGCTGGTTTCCAGGAGGCTTGGGATGCCTCTGAGGTTCCCAGCCTGCGGGTTTGCTCCAGCAGCAGGGAGCTTGTGTGGCTGCAGGCATCTGGCTGCAGGACAGGGTCCGGCTGCGAGGCATTTGGTGACGTTGGAGGAGTAACTTCAGGGAGGACCACAACTGACTCCAGCAGCTTTGGATGCGTGTTCCTTTTGGGAAATGTACTGTTGAGTTCCCTTTGACTAATGCACGTAGGTATTGCTTTATAACAGTGTTCTGTGCTTTGATCAAAACATGATCAAGCACAAGCATTTTGCAACTAACTTTAAATGGGAAGCATTTAATTGTTTTGGGTTTTCAGGGAGAAGAGGTACTTTCATGATTATTATCAGGGCTGTGTCCCTGCAAGGCCTTCTCAGGCTGGTGAAGGTTGAGAAATGCTGTGCAAGAGGCCCTGGCACACAGGGAGGGGGCGAGCACACCCTGTTACAAAGGATGGTGAGGTCGGGGACTTGAAAAGGTTAGAGGATGCTGTGGGGAAGGTGTGCCGAGGTCTGGATTCGGGGATTTTGTCTGTGACTAAAAGCATTTCACAGTAGAGTTAGAGTAAGCTGTGCTCTGCAGCCCAAGCTGTGCAAAGTGATTTCATCAGGCTTGAGAAAATAAGCAAGACAGGGGAATTTATTGTTGCCTCTTCTCCTGGGTAATTTCCCCACCTCAGGGCTTAGTGCAAGGTGCTGACTTGCAAATGACACATCATTACGAACCAGCCCAGAGCTGCAAAGCATCGCTGGGAAAGTGGTCGGAGAGCGGAGGAAGCTGCCTCTTGGACCTCGTTCATCCTGGTGCGGGACCTGCTCTGTGTTGATTTAATTCCCACAAGCTGGCTCTTGGATGGTGCGAATAAAGCTGCTGACAGTGACTGAAATGGGATTTGACACTGGAGAACCTGTTAGGCTCAGTACATGTAGGCCTGTTGGGAAGCTTCAAAGGGCTGTATTTTAAGACACTTTTCCTCCATCTATCATTGATTTAGTATTTTTGAATCTCTGGTAACTGTAGTTTTTATGATGAATGAGCAGAAGTTGACAATAAAGCCACAGAAAATGAAATGCAAGAAAAGTTGAGAGCTAATTGTGTTAAAAATTTATTCAGACTTGTCTTCCTGATTGCTTATGTAAAAACCAAGTATCTGAGAAATGGTCTCAATGAGTTATGCACCAGGTTTAAAGATCATCTGGCTTCTTTGATAAAGTATGAACTATTTTAGAGATTTATAAGGGTCAGAAATGCTGCCGAACATTTTAGTATTTAGAGCAGCAGGAAACCACTCTGTGATATTTTTAAAACAGGTATTTACTCAAGTAATTGGTTACTTTTTATGTGGAATAAGAAAACCTGGTGTAGCTATATTGGACTTGACATAAAAGAGAGGTATGTAATTTGTGAGCAAAACAGGGTGGAATGTACACATTGTACCTGGGGAGGTATTTCGAGAAAGACAACTCCTTGAGACAAAAAGCCAAAACAACAGACAAGCTAGGTTGCATGCCAGCGCTGTTTATTCCTTAGTTAATCAGCTGTGTAATAAGTGTCCAGAAACAATCCCTTCTGCCCAGGTAGTTTAAGTTTCAGACTGTAAGCTTTGTGGCCTTCATAAAATGGATTACATGGAAGTTGGACGAAAACCACATGTTTCTGAGAACATTTTGGGTCAAAAAAAAAAAAAAAAAAGTGGCAATGTTGGTGCCAACAATTTACTGCAGAATATATGAACCAGATGCTGTTAAACTATAATTCCAAACAATTTGCCAGAATTATGTATTTATTTTATTCTTAAATTCAAACTAAGGATATGCATGTTTTTTATTACTTGTGGATATAAACAAAAATGTGATGTGATTACAACTAATATAAGGCAGATAATGCCAAACAGACAGGATTGCTGTGACTACTGCAGTAACTAAAGAAAAATGGAAGCTCTGTTGGTAATTATGTGCGAAAGGGTCATCAGAATGTGGCTATTCAGATTGAGGCATATCAGGCTGCAGTCTGCTTAGTCACCAGATAAGAGTGTTGGCCAAAAGCATCTGTTTCTCTCCTTTTCTCACAGTAGTACTTTTTTTTTTTTTTCTTAAAATAATGGGAAAGAGATCTGTAAGACGTGCTGAATTACTTACATTCTGAACTGCTGTAATACAGGGAAGGGACTCTCGTTCTGTGATTCTTACAGGCAGTCTCTGACTTGCCACTTCTTACACAGATGAGCTGCTTTGTGATGCTTCAAAAGACGTTGACGTCAAGACTGCCATCTTGAAAGGACAGAGTGAGTTTTAGGAGGAGTTTTTATGCCATTACATGTAATTCAGGTTATAAAGGGTTCTAGCTGGCACTCCCACAAGCTGAAACAGTCTTTACCTACTGTCAAGAGGCTCTCAGAAAACCTCAAATAATTTCCTCTAGTGAAGTGGCTACCTCAGTCATCTCTGGTTTGACGCAGAGAAGTGCTGAACATCCTGTAACACCCATCTTCCCAGCTCGGCCTCCAAGTCAGCCGAGAGGAAAACACACCAGAAACTAGGGAAAAGAGGTTTGAAAAGAAGCTTGGATTCAGAGAATTGTTTGGTGAAGTCACCAAACCCAAATTCCCCTGTGTGTTATAAAGAAAAGAAGAATCTGCAAAAGATTTGCAAGGGAGTCTTTGGTCTCGTCCAGACAAGGGGCTGCTGGGACACAGCATCCCAGCTGTTCTGCAGAAATCATGTTTGATTTTGAGAAAAACATCTGAAGAGTTCTTTGTGTCCCCCATGAGAAGACCAGCTGGTGTACTAAGCGTCAAGCTTAATGTGCATCACTGGGGGCAGCATCCAAACCTAGAGATGAGCCTCCACCTGCGATACAAGATGATCTTGCATTTTTGAACCTGCCAAGTCCTGAAGCAATACTTATAGGAGAGAGGAGAGCTGCCACTACAATGTTAACGCCAAAGCCCGGTGCAAATAATTTAACTAAGTGTCACAGCTGACACATTTATCAGACACACCCATATTATGTGTGTTTGTGATGCAGTTATATGAGGCAGAAGTTAAAGATGAGTGAGATTTGCTGGTCCCAGGGTGTCCTCCTTGGCAGTGCCAGGTTCTTCCTGTGTTCTGGTGCCTCAGGCTTTCTCTGCAGAATGAAGACCCTACCTCATCAGTGGGGTTTCCACCCTCTTCACTGAACTGAGAGTCTTGATACTTTCCTCCCCTACCTTTACTTCCCTCCACCTTCTTGTTCCTGATAACTCTCGCATCGTGAAGGAGCCACAAGTGATGGTACCAGGAAACACTCGAACAGCACTGGGTAGCTGCAATCAAAGTGGACATTGATCACATTTTTTTGGCCCTGGAAGAAACAATCTTGGCATTCCTGACCTTCCAGTTCTAACTAACCCTACCAACCTGCAGCCAGGCCAAAACCAAAAAAATGCTATTGTCTGTCGTGTTAGGACTATCAGAAACACAGGTCAGGTAACGGGATTATAATTCCATGGGGCTCGCCAAGAAGGAAACATGCCAGTGTAATTATAGTGGTAATTATAGCACCGTAGTCACTGCCCACAAAGTACGACTCTCCGCAGAGAACAAAGATTCCAGAATCAGAGTCCAAACAATCTAATGCTCTTAAATTTCCCTACCCGCCAATCCTGGCTCTCAGTTTGATTGACCTCAGATTGAAAGTGAATCCGCCTTTCCCATGAATGGCCCTACAGATGCCAGAAGCACAAACTGAATGGATGGTTTGCCTGCCTCTCCTGAGCTTTTTCTCCACTGACCAGCAGCTGATGCTGAAGCTAAGGCCAGTTTTTGTTTTCATGCTGGACCTGACAATTAAATTCTGCAGAGCAGGCAAGAGCGTACAAGGCAGAAATACATCTCTACAGTCCCGTTGTGGTCTCCCATTGGCTTTGTATAACCATGCTTCCCCACTTTTGGCAGTTCTCAGTGCATTTCAGACAAGAGCTAACCCATAGTTCTATAGCCATTCCCATGGCCCGGGGAAGGTGGGACCTCTCATTTCACTCGTATGGGACCTAGGCAGATGCTCTGACACACAGCACGGCCTGTAAAGCTTTGAGGTAATGTGTGTGATGGTCTGTTTGGGACCTACATGACACATACGGGTTTGTATTCTTCCTGTGGAATAATAGTTACTGTGGATTGGAATTCACATTAAAATAAGTAAGCTGTTTGGTGAATAATTATTTACCAAGCCTGGACAGCTAAGACTAAGAGGAGCCCCCAAATCTTATCAGATTTGAGCAGGACTTACAAACAGCCCAGGAGCAGACAACCTTCCAAGTACCAGGAAAAGTCCTGCTGCTGCCACGGGGTCTGCTGATTCCACTGGGACCTCTTAGATGCAGGAAACCTGTCGGATCCCATCCTTTTGCAGGGCTGAAGCTAACATCTATTTCCAAAGTAGCTTTAATTATTACATATCACAAAGTAATTTGCAGTTTGCCACTACGATGCGTGTGTTGCCTGCATCTTCTGTACCTATATTTATTCTGAGCATCGTTGATGAGGCTTTATTGGGATTAATTAGGGTTAGCTTTTGCTTTCTGTGTACGCCTTTTATTCTGCTGTGCTGCGGCGGTGGGAGCTCTGTGCTGGTGTTTATACATTGCCATGTGCTCCGGGTACGCTGTGCACAGTTTATCCACAAGCATGCACGCCTGCTTCCAGTGGGATCCGATGCCAGTGAGAACACATTCTTTGAAGAGATAGGTAATTACTTAAGACTTGGTCTAATGTTATAGCAGGACCAATAGACTACTTGAACCAGTTTAGTATTCATAATAATACATGGTTCGGAGCTGAATAAAAGGCTATAATTCTTTTGAGGGGTTCCACTGACATAATAAACCACGAGAGCTCAGCTAGTCAGCAGAAAGCAAAGGCTGGATTATAGCTGGGCTCATCAGCATGGGACTGCATATGGCAGTTTCTCATGTCTGCAAAGGATTTATTTTGGAAGGTTTTTTTCCTTTGTATTCTGAATTACTTTAAATCCATACCCCCAAATGGAAGACTTTCCGGATGTATTTTTTTGTGAGAAAACCCTCAAGTCTTTGCTGTCTTCTCTACTCTAGTATGATCAGATTTCATTCTGGAAAGGTGTCCACGAATGGAATTCAGTTCTTTCACCCCTCCAACCATGCTGCAGTTCTGTACCTCTGGCTGGTGCATGTAAGTCCCCCCAGTGCTGCTGGTCAGGAGGCTCTGATCCCACCTGCTTAAGAGTTTTTCCTGTCTATTGGTATGGACTGGAACCTATAATTATTTAAATGGATTCTGTACATGTTCTGGGTAGGTCCTTTTCTGTGTCAGTTTCAGCTACACCTGTTTTCATAGCCAGTAGAGGGTCCCATGTGCCAAATATGCTTTGACTTTTGGTTGATGTCATCTTACATTTGTAAGTAGTTAGTGACTGTTTCAAAAAAGAGATGTGTTTATATAAATATTTATATAATTTTTTTTGATTGCCTCAGGAAACCAAGTCAATGACTGAGGAAATAAACAGGCATGGAAAAAATCATAAGGGTATTGTTTATGAGCAGTTCGTAATCAAAATGATAATAACAAGCAGAATGAATAAATTGGAGAGACAGAATTGACATGATGGATACTAGCTTTAATACCATGTACTAAGCTTTCGGTACATCTTGTTTTAGGATTCATATTTCTTGAAAATCCACAGGAAATAAATTGGAGTCTGGGTAAATGGCTCAGCCAGAGCTGACTGGAGGCTGGAATGTGCAGAATGAGACCACAAACAGCATGTCCATGGTCTTCTGCTGTCTCCCAGGACTCCTCTTTTCTCTGCCTGTGTTTTGTCAAGTTTGTATTCTGATAATTCATGCACATTGGATGAGGTAAATGCTGTCTCTTCTTTTGTGTCTTCTTTCAGCAGCGGCTTTGCTGGGCGCCCTGCAAGCATCTGCTGAGCCTCATCTGCATGTGTACTGTCCCCAGCTGGGAGGTGGGGATTGCTCCTCCCCAGCCTCCTCTGACACATGGGGTGTTTCATCCCAAGTTGAAAACCGGCTGTCTCTGGCTTCAATATGGCATGGCTTTGGGCAGACGCCGCTGCTGGGGGCAGAGCACTGGCAGCCTCAAGGAGGACGCAGATCCCAGTGGCATGTGGCTGGTGACACAGCTCTTTGTCAACCTGTGTCATCTCGGGATGGGGAATATGATGGAGAACGGGCACAGCAGCGTTAACTCTGACTGCCTCTAGCTGCCAGAGTCTTTTTGGGAAACTGTTTACAGGGCACAGTTTAGAACAGACTCGAGACTGGTATAAATTGGTCTGAGGTCAGCCTCGGCTTGGATGGCACTAGGATTGGATTGCCAAAAGATTTTTCAATAATAACAGCAACCATCCTAACTAGTGACATAGTAATACTCATTTATATGATTTATGGGAACACTCTACGTAATGATTCCAGCATATACAGGCAGGACTGAACTTCTTTTTATCCTCCTGAATAGAGGCAGCCATGTAGTGCACACAGGAGCTTAGTACTTGCAGGAATATCCAGCACTGCCTGTGGCTGGAGGAGCTGTTTACATCCATCATTTCAACTGGCCCCATTAGGAGTTTTTGAAAACAGTAAGGAAATTTCACTGGTCTTGAAACTAGGAGACGAAGTAGCCTGCTTGCTACGTTGTGTTTCCACATTCATCTGCAAACTTGAGTAGCATTGTCAGGCACGGGGATGTGATGTTGTTTGTATTTGGTTTGGTTATCAGCGAGTACAGAGCTTGTGTTGTCTTGGCTGGGCCCCTCATTGTGGGCAGACTGTCTGACTACAGTGGGTTGAGTCCTGAGATCATACCAGCAATTCTTCCACAGCCAGTCTCCCACTAGAGGATGTTGGAACACACTGGGGTATTTCCAAATTCTTTTCTGCATCTGTTTAGGAGGGTTACGGAGTTCCCTCAGCATTTGCCTTTCTTTCAATGAACGTGTGTGGCAGTCTTGATGTACTAAACAGGCCAAAATCTTTGTTTTCGTGTTTGCAAAAAAAATAGGCTGTTCAGTTCCTTCATTGCTGGGTAAGGTTTGTTAGGTACAGAAGCCAGTGTACCCGCACCAGAGTGCTCCTTACACAGCGCAATCCAGGGCACCCTTGGAGAGGAACGGGTATACGTGTCTATATATACTGTGTGTGTATACATTCCTCGTCGTGTGCCTGGAAAGCAGCATTCAGGACAGATGTCCTCAGCTGGCTAAAGAACAGCGAGAAAAGATTCAGACTGGCCTTGTGACAGTGTTATGCAAGAACAAGTCAGGGAGCCTGACTTGTGTTTTGTGCATCAACAGAACTAACAAAGGAAACTCCAGAGGCTCAACGTGGCTGAGCTTGTGCACATTATCCAGCCTGCCAGAAACGAGGGGAAAAGAGGGAATATATCACATCCCAGGGAATTCCAAACTTATTCCTAGTCTCAACATTGAACATCTTGGCATTGTAACATGTCATGCACTCATTGCCCTTACTAGGTATTTCACGTGGGACCCATGTTTACGAGATGATGTGCAGCTGCTGAAAACCAGCAAGGCTCCTGTTCCTGGAGAGGCTACGGGGAGCATGGAGCCAGAAGCGAGCAAGCAAAGGAAGAGATGGCTGCTGTGAGGGGGAAAATGTTGCAGTGCATCAGGGAAAAGCAGCACGGAAAAGCGAAGATATACTCTGCTGAATAGACCTTCAGGGACTCAGCAGTAGCCATAGGCTCCTGTTTAATAGTTGAATACTGTTTTTGCTCTCAAAAACTGTGAATTCCTCAAGTTGTACAATCACAGCTTACTGAGAACCTCAGCTGGCTCAAATGCAGGTCAATGTATTTTGGGGAAGATGAGAGGGATTAGTGGTTTGAGATCTACTTGGTTTTGGAGTTATTTTAGGTACTTTCAATTGTCTAAAATGCATTGAGTATTTTTTTTTTTTCAGTAAATTTCAGTTTAATCTGTTAATTGGCTGACATAATAGATCTGTGCCTCTTCTGTGAAGTTTTGAAAAAATCTGTATGATTTCCCAGGGACTACTAACAGCTGCATCACCTTAGTGTGCCAAAGTGTGTCTCCTGAAGTAATCAGATGATTAAATGTCCCATCAGGAGGATACAATTTCTCTCAAATTGATGTCTGCTCCCTGCAAATTTGAACTTTATCTCATTGAAATGATTTGGATTCCCTTACTCTCCTACCAAATGTTTTCTCCATGTTTTAAGGATACAAATGCTATAATCTAAGTGAAGATACTTTCCCTTCTGAAGTCTTGGTTTGGGTCATGTGTCTTTCTCTGACATCTCTCTTGAACATTTATGGGTTTGAATGACATTCAAGAGACTAGGATATCACTAGTTGTTTCACCTTGATATCTGGGCGCTGCTAATGTTGTTGTAGGCACCATATCTAAACTACAAACGTATTCCGCTCCTGGTGTTGTATCCTGGTTATCTGCTACATGGGGACAACAGTAGATTTGTTTGTCAATGAAGGTTTCAATAGCTGATGCATTGGCTGAGTTTCCCTTGGCATTCCTTACTGCTGCAGCTGGGTCTGCTGAGGGCAATTTAGCTGGTTGCCTCTGGCTGTGCTCCAGGACATGGCTTTGTTTCTCTTTCATTGCCATCTGACCAGTATTATGATGACAGAGCTCTTGGAGAACTCTCTCAGGTTTAAGTGCAGTCTGGTGTTGTGTGAGAGCTAGGTCCTCACTTCCTAATTCCTGGAGAGCGAGCAAGCGTTTTTTCTCATTCCATTCCTTCTCTCCTGCTGTCACATCTGCCAGCCTTTAATTCACTCAGTTATTTCAGAGCCAGCCTCTTCCCTTGTGACACCAAGCACACTGAACTCTGTCCCGGTGAAACGACTTTCATCAGCCGCAGTCACTCATGTCATCCTCCTGCAGAATGGTCCAGCTCTGAGCAGTAAGT